>JAFEMH010007688.1:0-79728 GCA_022495995.1 Adenophora triphylla var. japonica
CAATTTGACACACAGATCATTATCCAGGTCGCCTGGAAGCAGTAAATTACAGCTCTGAAGGTTTTTGACTAATGTGTGTACCCTATTTCTTGTCTCCCTCTAAAGTCTCAACATCGTCAAACAACTCGAGTCTATTGAATATATGACCAGCTGTTCAATTTTTTGGATGTTTTCTGCCTTCTTCGAAAAGGCTGCAGAGCAATAGCAATGGTTGGAGCATTTGGACGCCAACTTTTTAAGAAGTTGTAACTCGAGATTATACTTGACTTCACCCTTTCTTCCATTCCAGAAGACTTCTTCAACTGCAGCAACGTATCTTCCCACTCATACTTGTCCCTTTTGAAAAGTGCCTTTCCAAGAGTTACAAGTGCAATAGGAAGACCTCCACACTCCTTTGCAACCTCTTTTGCTTTGTCACGTAGATCTACATTCCCCTATGCAATCCCCGACTGCCTCTCGGAAAAGATCCAAGGCTTCCTTGATCGGATAGAACCTGAACCACAACGTGCCTTTGAGCTGCCATTTCAGTACAGGCACGTTCCACTCTTGTTGGTAAACACAACTTTGCAACCATTTCCAGCAGGAATTCCAACTGCACCTGATTGATTCCTTCCCAAATATCATCCAACACTATAAGGGCCCTCCCCGCCCTTTTTGAGTCTTTCACAAAGCCGCTTCTCGCCGTGCATCAACTGACCCATCAGTAAACTTCAAACCGAGCATATCTGCAATTTCACCTTGTATCTTAATCACATCAGGTTTTTGAGACACCACGGTCATTGCAATTTCATTGAATAATCTCTCTTCTTTCACTTTCTCAAGAACTTGATTCACGAGCGTGGTCTTGCCAACACCACCCATCCCAGATATCCCGATCAAATTGACTCGTTTCATCCTTGAGCGCTGCCCATGATCTTCATTTATAGTTGCCATTCTGGTTGCAAAGCCCTTGAAAGTAATCATCCTTGGGTGATATTGATGCCACCCCTGAGATACACAATTCCTTGCGGAACTGCTACGAGTGTGAAAACTTGGTATCCTTATTAGCCTCTGACTTTAAGTTTACCGATATCTACAGTAAGCTTTGTGGCTTTCCTGCTCAGCATATCACGATGCTTCAGGTTGGGGCACCATCCATTCAGACACCCTTTTTGACACTGGAAGTACCTTCATGAACTTTCATAGCCTTACTCATGATGTCATCAACTTTGGCGAGCCATAACTTCACAGTAGGGTCAACAATTTCCAAATTCCTCTCAGCTTCAGCAGTGCTTAGCTGCACTCCATCTCTCCTTGCTTCGAGTTCAGCAAGTTGAACACGAAGAGTTTGAATATTCTGGTTGTAGCAGAATATATAGCTAAATTGACGCACAACTGTATTCACTATTGGATCCACCGCCTTCTCCACTATTTTCCCCACAACTGCCAATACAATGTCTGACCCCATTTTCACAGCTACTCAAATTCTCCTGTTCAAAAGTTCAAGATCATCATAAACTACACCCAAGATATCAAAGAATTGAAGCAAATACAATTTCCAAAAGAAAATTAAGTCTTTATAGTATAATGTCTGAGTGCACGTTGAGTTGTCTAAATCAGAAGTAGCAATGATATTGTGGAGGAATCATATGCTAAACTTAGAAAATTTCTTCAAAAAGATGTTATTTAAAACGAATCAATCAAACTAATCTAGTTTAGGATTCTAAAGGTATGTTGTGTTCACAGGAAACTCGAGAAATGGAGATGGGAAAGTTGATTAGTTATTGACAGTTCCCTCTCAATAATTACAGGGTAATGTGCGAAAAGTGAATATTGGGCCCTACCATTAAAAAAGTTAATACAAAAATATAATCTATAGTATAAATGGCAACTTGGGTGAATAGTACAATGAATAGTTCCAAATGGGTTTTTTCCCATTTTGCCCTCACTAAGTTGTCATTTTCCCATTTTCGCTCTTTAAAAAACACAAACTCGGACACGGAGCTTTTACTATATATATATATATATACAGAAAATTTTGGGAAACCCGTTTCTTCATAAGCTATAAAGTCTCTTGTTTTTAAATATATCAACTTGGTGTTTTAAAGCCTAAACTCACTGCTTTAAAGTGACTTTTTATAACTTATAGAGAAACAGGTTTCTCCTAAAACCTACTTATATATATATATATATATATATATATGGAGTATATATATATATAAAAGTACTTTTTATATACAAGGATAATAGGAAGGACACTTGTGTGTGTGCCTACTGCATTGTTTCACTATTAAGTCATAATTCATTCTGCAAGCAGTTGAATATTTAATTATAAGAAACAAATACAGCTGGGAATGATTAGTTATTGCCCATCAGTTCATTTAATCAAATTCACCAAATGCTGCAAGACACTTAGCAGTTGAATATTTAATTATAAGAATTAAATTATATTTTGGTATCTATAAAAAATGGCTTGATATTCAATTCAATAAGATGCAAGTGTGAACATGAGTTTTACGTTCCCACCATTCTACTGATAAAGAGTTACAAAGCCCAAATATAGAAAATAAAAAACACAACTTTTACGTCTTGTACAGAGTAATAAGGCATTTAATTTCAGAACCTTAATCTGCAACCCATGTAGACAGAGAAATTGATCACCATGAAACAACTTCATCTTACCTTAAAAAGGGCAACCTCGTGCTACAAAAGCTCTCATTATGCATATGTTCAGGAAAGGGACGGGCACAAAATTTTCATCTTCTCTTATCTAGTGCAATCTTTTCCAATCCAAAAAATCCCCAAACATAAATTTATCATCAGCTAGCTAAGCCTAAGAGCATAACAAGCGTTGAAGCATTTTCACTAATATAGTTTTGGAGAATTTAATACAAATGCAGCAGCGTTTAAGGATTGTACTTGGTTCTCTAATCTCTGTTAAACCCATATTAACGGGAAATATGACAAAAACCAATCTATAGCAAATTGATCAAGATAATCACACTTGATCAAAAAGCTAAACCGACAATAGCTTTAGGCGGATCTTAGTGTCTTTTGATTCAAGTCAATCCCAACAGACTACTTAAAATGGATCAATGAGGCATAAAATCAACTGAATCAATCAAGTAAGCAAAATATATGTTTCATTCATTGAAATAACTCAGGTTCCAAATGTTTCTTAATAACATTAACATGCTTATCCAAGAACACCAAAGCAACTAATCAATACTAAACATATATAATATGCATAAAACAAATGATTGAATGATCTTCTACTTGAGGTCGTAAAATTTTCCATTAAACATTCTCCAACCACGCAACAATTGAATGATTTAGAAAGAAAAACAGCTCTAACTAGTCAATATCTATTCCTTCCATCCCAAAATAAGTCTCATGAAGTTCTTAAAATTGTTATTGATGCATCATTAAAGATAATATCAATAACAAAATTCCAGAAAGATAATGATTTTTATAATTTTTAGTCAAAAATCAATAGTTGATAAAAAGGCCAAAATACGTTTACCCTCCCAAAGTATCCATCGATTCCCGCTTTGCACCCTCATTTGAAAAGTCGGTCTGGTACCTAAACTTCCAAATTGTCCCACTTTGCCCCGTAGCACTAACTAACGCTAAAAAAGTTAACGAAATAGGTCATGTGTCAAGCACATGACGACAAATGTGCTAGTTTGTAATGGTTATTAGTTTTTAAGGGGTCAAATGCTAAGTGCTAAAAACTTATTTCTTTTAATTAACATTTTCTTAAATAATTAATATTTTCTGAAAATTATAAAGAAATTTATTTTTTATGTTAAAATACCTGAAATTTTTGGTCTGATTCTTCAATAGAGATACGTAGGCAGACCCGTAGCACGACCATTCCAAAGTTCCGAATTGATGTCTTTACTATCGACGACATTACTTCTTTCGTAAGTTCTGTCGCCGAGGGTCTGTAGACACCCCATTATGAACACATTATATATGACTACACTACTCTAGTCTCGCCTTTTGATTTTAGGAATGAGCATAGTTGTCAAAGGCGAAAGGCGAGAGGCGAACAATATGTACTTGAAAAAGGCGAAAGGTGATGCAAGAGGCGGGTGGCATAAAGGCGAGCCAGGAGGAAAATCGAAGAAAAATTAAGTAAAGATAGAATATATATATATATATATAATTCAAACCTCAAAAGTAAGAATTCTATGAAAAAAGAAGCATGAATCAAAATTATGAAGTTCAAATCAACAAAACAATTACTAGTTTAAGCAAGTTAAATAAACTTAAATCCTTAAAAATTATCGAAAAAAGAAATCAAGTTCCAAAATCATGCAAAAGTAAATAAAAATTTGAAGAACAAGGGACTAGAAAGAAAGAAAAAAATGCAAAAGGAGAGAAGCGGGTGACAAAAAGGCGAGCAAGGCGAACGCCTTATGAAGAAAGGCGTGCATTCGCCTGCCTGGCTGCAAAAAGGCGACCGACCCCCAAGGTGCCAAAAAGGTGAGACGGGCAAGGCAGGCAGTCGCCTTTAACAATTATGGGAATGAGACCTGCAATTTTATCACGTTTCGTTAAGTTTCTGACCGACTTCGTTACTTTGGACTTAACTGACTAACGAATGACCAAAGAGGGACAAAATAATAAAAAGTGACTAGTTGTCTCGCACTAGACATCGTGTCTTGTGCAAGACAACTTTCTTAGGAAAGCTGATTTCCTTTTCATGACGATTTCTTCCTCAATTACGACTCTCACATCCGGGATTCTATTGATTATAGATGCCCTTGAACATTCTAGATCGAGATCTTAGAAAGTGATTTGATTCCTTCCAAACTTGTGAAACCTAAACTTCGTGATCAAGTATTCTCACCCTATAAATAAAAGATGCGATCTTTGCATTCTAGATCCCAAAATAGACACATTTTATACGTTCTCTCCCCAATGGAACTAGTAAAACAACTCTCAAAATTTCCTAAATTCGTTCATAAGCTTTGATCAAGTTTAAACATCAAGATTCATGCCTTTGACTAGGCTATCAATCGAAGAAACAAGGTCTCTTTTAAGGTAAACTTCCTTTGATTTTTATTCTCTTCTCAACCTTTATATTTAATCTTTAGAATAGTGTAATCACCATTAAAGGGGTTAGCCTAGAGTCCCTTCAATTCATGAAGGTTATCTCGAATCACACAATCAGACATTTCAACTAATAAAAAAATATAATTTGTTATTTTGCTTAAATCAACTACAAAAACAACTCAATTAAATCCTAGAAGCAAGACCAATCATAACACTGAGTAGGATTGGTGTTCCTTGACCTTCCAATCCAAAAACATAACCCTCCAAACCCATGAATCTAATGAAAACAATGGTTCCTTTAAATAATATTGGTGCCGTCTCGAATAAAAAGAGGATGACAAAACCCGCATTCTCATAACACCCCAAAACTATAGAAAAAGATACGAGAAAATTAACCAAGAGGAAAAAATGGGACAAAGATTGTATATTTACCTGGAAGAAGCTAGAGCAAGTAATTCCTCTCTCTATAGTCTTCCGAAGCGAACAAAAAAGATAGAGCCTGGTGTATATACGACACAAATAACCATAAAATATCAGTTTACTCAATAAATCAAAGAAAATTGGACCGCAGATTTGAAGCTTTTGAGAGTTGAGACCTGATTAACAGAAAATCTCAAAGCATAAATGATGAGCAGAAAATAGAGACTTTGATTTGATTGGATCAGTTGTTGCACCCATGTGATGTGATGGCTTGACTTCAATCCATTAAATGCCAAATTGTGGAGTATAAAAATTCTTAATTAATTAAAACAGCCACCAGCTACCACGCCATGGTTACTTAACCGATATAATTAAATAAATTGAATAAAAAATAAATTTGATTTTCAACTTGTTGGAGATGTACATTTCAACTACCAATGGTATGAACGTACATATACAAGTCAAATTAATAATTAATTGTAATTTTCTATTTTCATTGGTCATCTAACAACCTTTTGTTTGTCTTTTTTATTAGTAGAACTAGCAGATGCCTTGCACGGCGATGCACTAAAATAGGATAATTTACCTTAAACAAAAATTAGTACAACAATATATATAACCAAATACCAATTAAAAATAAAAAAACTAATATGAAATAGTGATATTTAATGTAAATGTAGAAAGGAAATAACAAAGAAAACAATAGCAAATACGATTATGTAAACAATTTCGCTAACCAAAATTAGTACAAAAATATATCTAATTAAATACCGGTTAAAGTTAAATAATGTAATATGAGATACTGATATTTAACGTAAATAGAGGAGAAATAACACGGAGAACAACAAAGAATACGATTATGTAAACAATTTCCCTTAACCAAGTAACATTTTGAATCGAAAATACTTAAAGACATTAAATACATATATATTAAACTAATCCGTATTAGTTTAGAAATAATAAACGGAAAAGGAAACCCAATTTTTTTAGACAACCCAAAACCCCAATTTTCCCATTCCCTGTAAATACCAATTTTTATTTCGTAAATTAAATGTTTTAATTTCTTTGTAACATATTTAAAATATTGCAACTTTATCCCTATGCAGAAAAGTAAATTATGGCTAAATCTAATAATGAATTAAATAATTAAATAAATTAAATTTTCTTTTAAATGATTGCAACTCTATATATGGAGAGATGTTAATAAAAAGAAGGTGAAAATATTAAATTGTTAACTTCACATCTCTCCCCCTCCCATAGACCACCCCCATCCACTTATTACAAATTCATCTATCTCCCTAAAATTTGTAAATGCGTCTCTCATCACACATATTTTACTGAAAAATTATATCAAATTTTTGTTAATAACTTTTTTTATCAAATGACAAATCAACTACATTCACAATAACATTATAGACGACACTACACAAACGTCGAAAGCTCAACTCAAAC
Source organism: Adenophora triphylla var. japonica (assembly GCA_022495995.1). Lineage (NCBI taxonomy): Eukaryota > Viridiplantae > Streptophyta > Magnoliopsida > Asterales > Campanulaceae > Adenophora > Adenophora triphylla. Next base: position 6,916 of record JAFEMH010007688.1, read on the forward strand.
ATCAATAGTAGTTCTCTCTTTTAACTTACAACAAAGATTATTACAATCAATTAAAGAAAAAAACATCACCTAATAGACTTTATCTTCTTAATATATGTACAGAGTAATCTCATTTAACCCCTAAATTATTTCATATCCCTTCCCCACTTAATCAATTATACATACATAATTATCTTAATCATTTGAAAAGAAAAATATATTATGTATAAATTTAATAGTGACTTAAATAAATAAATAGGTAAATATTTTTTTATTTCGAATGATTGAAACTCTATATATGTAGAGATATTTAATTTCAACCATATATATATATATATATATATATATATATATATATATATATATATATATATATATATATATATATATATATATATGTGTGTGTGTGTGTGTGTGTGTGTGTGTGTGTGTGTGTGTGTGTGTATGTGTGTGTGTGTGTGTGTGTCACAATTCGGAAAACATCATTCCATCAATGTAATAGCCAAATAATTAATTTTGTAAACAAATATTATTATAATCAATTAAAGGTAAAAAAACATCACCTAATAGACTTTATCTTCTTAATATATGTACAGATTAATCTAATTTCACTCCTAAAATATTTCATATCTATTCCCAAATTAATCAATTATACATACGTAATTATCTTAATCATTTGATAGAGAAATATATTACGTATAAATCTAATAGCGACTTAAATAAATAAATAAATAAATAAATATTTTTTTAATTTAAATGATTGAAACTCTATATATATAGAGATATTTAATTTCAACTCTATATATGTATGTCATAAATAATTAAATATCATTTATTAGTATATGAACAATAGTAATAATAAATAAATATCATATTTGTTTAAATTAACTCATCATGAACATAACTATAATATTCATTTTCAATTTAACTTGTTTAATTTTGAGAAAAAAATCAAAATCCAAAAATAACTAACACTGTGTTAAATGATTTTTTTTTCCAAACACTACACTCCCTCATCAAAACCAATCCATTTCCTCCTCTCCCTCTTTCAAACTACCTATTTATACTATATTTATTTTTTCGAATATTGACATGCCTTTAACATTCTAGATTTCAGTGATTTTAGTCGTTTTAAGCAAAGCTTAGTTAATTCTCATCCTAAAACCATGGTGACTAGAAGAAGCAATTATTTGGTACCACTCTTCACTGTTCCAGCTCTATGATATCCTTAGAAGAATTTGTGTGCCATTTACTTTCGGAAAGTGGATATATATATATCTTAATTTATATTCCTTTGCGTGTCTCTGTTTGTTTTGTTAGACAAAATCTTACAAAGCACAAAAAAGAGAAAAGATTACAATATATTAAATGATACAAATTGCAATAAGCATAAACAAAGAGAAAAAACCCTAGGAGAAAATTTGTATGTTAATCTTCTTGATGTTGCCCGAGTGTCTGTTTAAGACAAATTCGCCCCCTCACCGAGTTGTGCTTGAGGTTGGTTTGGACGTTCGCCTCCCAGGATAAAACGGACGAACCAGACTATTCTTGCACACTAGAATCTCCGGCGAATCTCACTATGCTTGGACAAAATCACCATGGATAAATTTCTAGGAGGCCAAAGAAAGAAGATGATCAAGTTGCAAAGGGGAGGAGAAAGACCGATGGAAAAAGTTGTTTTTCATTTGTTATGAGTTTGTCTAGTTATAGCTTCAATAACCATGTCATGACTTCTCAATTAATCCTTGTATTAATATGAGAATCATTACCTTGTATTCATGGGGCTTAATTCCACACTTTGTAACCCCTAATCCTAAGGTAATGATCCCTATTAATCCCTCATTAATCTAGAAATCATGGGACATCAATAGTGGGGTTAAATTTTAAAATTTACACTTTCAACCCACCAACTATGAGCCATCATATCTTTCTCATCCAATCTCAAATTGGACATCTAGCTATACCATTTCAATGTTCACATTAAGTGGAACATGAACCCACAATAATCTTTGTCAAATGACAAATGATTCATGTAAGGAAAATACATAATTTCCTTCGCACATAACATATTTTTCCAACAATCTCCCACATGAAGAAAATTGATGACGAGTTTGGTGATAGAGTTCGACAGATGAAAACTTGCATACGATAGGTGTGGGAATGCCCATTGAACCTTCGCTCGTACAAACATATTTACTCTACTCGCAAGTCGATAGACGCGATGTCCTTGAATCGTTATTCTTTTTGTGTAGTCGATCATATGCTTGATACAAGTATCGTCTTAACATATTTCAATTCTCATAGCTATGTTCATTCATGGCCCTGAACATTTTGCCCGATTTTGTGAGAGGGTCTAAGAATTGAGCCTCACATAATTCTCCTCGAAGCGGCCCCACTTCTCTCTCACATAGGTGATTTCCTAAAGGTAACCCGTATTACCCCACTCGAATTTTCAACGCGTAAGAATCATTAAAAGCCATATACTTATCCTTGTCATTTCGGGCTGTCACTAATAGGAATGGACTTGGGGATAATTCCCCCACAGTGATGCTACAAGTCTTTTAACGGTTAGGTTGTCCCATTGAATCTAGTTCTTGGGATCTCCAGTCATCTAGATTGGGTTTTCTACTGTGTTGAACTTTCAAGAGGCCTAAGTCTCATTCCCCTTCGATTTTACAACGAACTCTCGATTGAACCCTTTGGTTAACGGATCCGTTTATCATTTGACCTCACATAGTCAAATTAGTTGAGAGTAGTTGTCTTATAGTATTATGTCTTAGACATACGCTACTAGAAACTGCACCTTTACCGACGGAAATTTCCATCGGTAAAGCTGGAAATCCGTCGGTAATTTTTCTTTGGCAACGGACAGAGTCCGTCGGATACCGTCGGTAATTTCTTGTTGGTAATATCGACGGATGGACCGTCCATCGGTAAACGCATTTTATTGTAGGAAATGGTCCGTCGATAAAGGAATCTGCAGGTTGATGATCGGCGTTATTGCCGGAGATATTACCGACGGAATAATCCGTCGATAAATAACACAAACTTTCTGATGGACTTATCCGTCGGTAAACTTTTTTAAATATTATCAATTATTAAAAGAATTTACAGACAGAAATTTTCGTTGGTAAATGGCACATAATTTTTTAAAAAAAATTATTACATTTAAAAAATTATTTGCAACCTCTTCAATCACCAAAATACCAACATTCAAATACAACTCAATTAAACATTCACTAAAAACATAAAAAATCAAATTCAACATTCATCAAAATCTCAAAACTAACATAAAAACTACTTAAATTAAATTTGATTACAAGCCAAACAAAAGCAGGTTTAATGACCACGACTAAATGAAACAGGCATACATCTTGTAAGAAGGATTACTCAGGGGGAAGGGAGAATGATTGATGTTTTTGAGGAACCTTCCAGCCTCAATCTCGTTGTCAAACAATCCAAGATAGATGTACCTACAACCAAATAGCCAGCATTATCAAGTACAACTTAAACTCATTACATTCTCAGCTAATGCAGCAATAAGAAGATGGTTTGACAAGGAATGAAACAGTAGCTATAAATCTCTTGAAAGAAAAAAGGGGTTGGAGAGCTATTTAAAACATACACCAAAAACATTCACCAAAAACTATAGGCTTAGGAGGGAACTTCAAATCCACTAGCACAATCCTGCACAATTACATCAAGTTATCATGTCAGCAACCAGGAATTAAGGTATAATTCAAAATAGCTTGATCTATATAAGATGGATCATGACATCATTTTAGTAATGTCTCGCTAACAGCTTCAAGATTCAGACAGTTAAAAGAGATGAGTCAAGAGAATGACACTGAAACACTCTTAAAGTAATGTATCTGGACACTTAAAAGTGGATAGATGCTTAGCTACTCGCATGTAATCACAGAGAAGCACGGGTTTCATCTTTAATATTTTTTTACAGACAAATGCTATGCACCTAGCACCAGCAAGTAGCATAAAGTCTTGATCACATTGACTAGACTCGGATTTGGTGAGTAGGGGGAACTCATATCGCTAATTGCCACCATACAAGTAAGCTGCAAATCAGATTTTTTTGACATTCACCTAAAACATCTTGTGACTCTTCAATATGGAATCATTAGTTTTTATCTACATGTGAATGCTTTGAATCTTTAAATTTTTATATATGGTCAAATGCAATAGAAAGATTAAAATCATTTTAGCACTTATTATAATGCTGGAAAGTGATGTGATACACTATTAAGGTGTAACAAACCCCTTCTCAATTTACCACCATCTACCCACCGAAAAGAAAAAAATGACAGCCTATTTCTCTGCCTACATATCTTTTGTACCACCTGAGAGCTTATACCACGATGGCAGACACTACCATTAGATTTGTTAGATTATGCAAGTTCACAAGAGATTGCAAATAAACATACTCAAAATATACATTGATCACTAAAGTTGAGCAAATATTGTTATTTAGATGGGAGGCAGTAAGCATAAGTTGGAAAAGGGAACATGATGTAAGAAAGTCACAAATTCTGACCTTCGGCCAACAGGTGATCGATACATAAGATGGTCTATTGGCGGTTCTGTAAACAAGGAAGGTTAACCATGATAAGGTTAACCCAAAGAAGCTGCACAATCTTGTGCCGCATGTGCATAATCTCAACCATGAAAAGATCAATCGCTTCTTCAGGCTATCGAACGGAGAGAACCTATACAAAAATGAAAAGCATATTTTTATTCAGCCTAACTTTACAGAAAATGATAAGAACACAGCCAAATGGAGAGATAAGCATTTGTTCTTATGCCGGTCTCCTTCTTTGGCTTAGTACAGACAAATAAACAGGTAATTTTTGGTCATCGCATTGGTACCAGACTATCAAGTATAGCTCATTGACACTGATATTAAACTGATACCTTCATACATGTTGTGAAAATACACAAACGGGCAACGTACTTGTATTCTTTACCTTAGTAGACTGCTTATACTGATTTTTTTATTTTTATCTATTATTTGTGTTAGAACCTAACTTTGTGTTTAGATGATGATTGATCATTTAACGGGACAAAGTTAAATGGTCTAAAGTGTCAAGAGTGGAAAGTTGCAAAAGTTACAAGGAGGCACCTTCAAGTTTCCCAAGATCTGATAAAAGACTTCAGACAGCCAAAGATTTGACAATAATGATTTCTTAACAAGCTGTGACAGTAATGATCAAGCAACTCTAGAGAATCAATCCAATAAATCAAGTGTTATTTCATTACAAGAAATCATTACACCAGACTTAAACCATGTCCTCTACTCAAATCAAGATCTAATAGCTAAGACTGCTTGATCTAATAGCCAAGAACCCAACAGCAGAGATTCATCACTCTGACAGCTAAGATTTTCAGTGCCAACAACAATGTACTAATCCATTGATGACAAGGATGTGCTATACTTAAATCTCTCAACAACATTGCCATGTCATCTCTCCATGAAGATTTCCTGAACTTGGGTTGCAATTTCCAGCCTGTTTATATCAGTCAAAGATGCACTAAATACAAACACTATTCCAACCACACCATTTACTGCATTGTCTCCTCCAACGGTTACTTCCTCAGACATCATCAATGAAGACTCCCATTGAAGACAACCATGTGCCATGTTCCCAACGGCTACTTCCTCAATCCTCCTATATATTGAACCCAAATATCCCATTCTAACCACTCCCACACACCACGTATTTACACCCCTTTCCTTGCTCCTTTTACAGTTAGTCCACCCTTTACAGAGCCATTTTACACCCTTTCCACACCCCTTTACTGAGCCATTTTTGCAGTCCCTTTCCACACCCTTTTACAACACTCTTAAACAACCTTTTGTAGCCCCTGTAACACCTCCTGTTACAACTTTTACAACACTCTTAAACAACCTTTTGCAGCCCCTGTAACACCTCCTGTTACAACCTTTACAACACTCTTAAACAACCTTCTGCAGCCCCTGTAACACCTCCTGTTACAACCTTTACAACACTCTTAAACAACCTTCTGCAGCCCCTGTAACACCTCCTGTTACAACCTTTACAACACCCTTAAACAACCTTCTGCAGCCCCTGTAACACCTCCTGTTACAACCTTTACAACACCCTTTAAAGCCCTTCAACACACAACCTTTACAACCTTACCTTCAACCTTTCCACACCTGCAAACCCTGCAACCAACAATCAAACAACTTTGAGACACTTGTAACTGAATTCAGGTGTATAAACTATTTTGTAAACCACTTAAGACTGACTTTAAGTGGGAATTGTAATTTGCTTCGTAACAAGCAAAATCCCTAATTGACTGTACTAATTAGGAAGAGGAGGTTCAAGGAACTTGCCTAACCAATCCTTTGTAAATCTTAAAGGGAACTAGATTTAAGTGGATTGATCTCACTTGTCAAGGTTGACAGTGAGGGTGGACGTAGGAGGAGTGAACTCTGAACCACCTTAAAATTCTTGTGTTTATTTGGTATTATCATACAACACACACACACATCTACACACACATACACTATTCACTTGTCTTTACATTATTTCAACACTATTTATTCCACTGCACATTTTCACTCTTGCTTTTTATATTAGTTAATATCTGACAGCTAAGATTTCACCTCAGCTGTCAAAGCTTAACTGCCTAACCTTTTAACTGATTAAGCAAACAGGACCTTTCAATTGGTATCAGAGCTTGTCTTCACCTACAAAAGTCTAACAACTTGTGAAGGATCCTCTCTCAACCCACCATGCCTCAACCAAGAAGAAATAATGAGAAAGACATTCCACACATTGATGACTGTGGATCATTTGAAATTTATGCATCAAAAATAAAAACCTATCTTGATGCAAATAGTATATGGAACTGGTATGCCTTAGAAAATGAAGTCACCTACCCAATCCAACCAGATTCAAATGGTGGAGCCAGCAAGATTACATCTCCAGAAAATTGGACTGAATATGAAAGGCAACTAATTAGTGCCAACCTTAAAGTCAAAAACATACTTCAAAAGAGTGTGAATGACTCTTTAGCACAAGAAATTGCTAAAAGACCAACTGCAAAATCTGCTTGGGAACTTATTCATACCAAATTCACTAAACACACCAGTGTAAGAACTCAAAATTTGTATAACTTGCTTAGGCAACTAGACAAATTTAAATTCTATCCTGGTGAAAAAGTTAGTGCTGCTAAACCAAGGTTTGAGGACCTTATCAGATCCATTGCTGACCATGGAAAAACATTTGATCAACAAGACCTATGCCTTAAAATATATTCTACTCTTCCACAAGAATATGAGAAGGTAGCATTACCCATTAGAGAAGGAGCAGAATGGAGTACTATGACTGTTGAACAATATTTTGGAAAGCTTGAGGCTTATGAACTAGAAGGAATAATAAAAATTCAACCTATTCCTTCCATTTCACAAACTCTTGCCTTAGCTGCTCAGAAAACTACACACAAGCCTATCACTCAACATGACATTGACACCATGGTCCTCAATTCCCTTCAGAAAGAAAACTTATCTTCAAGCAAACATACCTCACAAGGAGATTTACCAAGTCTCATATCCATGGCTGTCAGAAAAACCATGAAAACACAAAGGAAAGCATTTGATAGAAAATACAGTCCATCTACTTCAGATCCCACCCAAGACAATCATAAGAGGAAAATTGAATGTTACAACTGTGGAATGATTGGACACTACTCATCTGAATGTCCTGAACCAAAGAAACCAAAGGATAATCAGAAAGCAAAGAAATTCATCTATTCAAAGGAAGATGCAATTGCTATAATTGCTCTAAAAACAAAAGTGATGAGGAATATGCCTCAAGTGACTCTGAAAGTGAAGGAGAATAGGCTATGCTGTGCTTAATAGGAGATGAAGACGAAGAATCAGAAAATGAGGAAGATCTTGAAGCAATGGCTGTTGCAGAAGAATTAAAAAAGGTACCCAATTTTAACTCTTTAAATATTGAAGAATTTAAACAATTAGTTACCAATCTCTTAATTCAAATAAAGAGACACCAAACTAGCTTTGCTTCATTGCTCACTGATAACCTCTCCCAAAACAAAACCATTGAAAACCTTGAGAGAGCCAACCATGGGCTAAAAGAGCAATGCCTTATGCTTGAAAAGACTAATTGTGAGCTGACAGCTGAGAATTCAAGATCTCTTGAAAACAACCAAAATAACATCAACCTTGAAAAGGAAAATGAAGCTCTTAGAAAGAAGATGCTACCATCTTTGCCAAGAAATGTGATTCCTGCCAGAGGCATAGCGACATCTTGCATCAACCCGCATAATTGCTTCATCCAATCCTCTCTCCTTGGCCATTCATGAGGTGGGAATGGATATAGTGGGAAAATTGCCTAAAGCTCCTGGAGGGAAAGTATTCTTGCTTGCAATGACTGATTATTTCTCTAAGTGGGTTGAGGCTGAATCCTACGTGCAAGTTCGTGATAAAGAAGTCATATCCTTCATCAAGAAAAATATATTTAGTAGATTTGGCATCCCCTCTGAAATAATATGTGACAACGGCTCCCAGTTCATCAGCAAGATGGGGAGTTAAGATGGTGACATCCTCGCCTGTGCATCCTCAAGCTAATGGCCAGGCAGAATCAAGTAACAAAATAATCATCAATAACCTAAAGAAGAGGCTAGATCACACACCAAAGAACGCGACAGGCCAAACCCCTTATTCCTTAGTATTTGGAGCAGAAGCAGTCATCCCGGCAGAAGTCGTCGTCCCTACTGCCAGATTCAAGATGTTGACACCTGAGCAGAATGATGCCAACCTGAGTCATGATCTAGATACCATTGACGAGCTAAGGGATTTAGCCAAGATCAGAATAGCAGCATATCAACAAAAGATTGCTAGATCCTACAACAAAAATGTTAGATTACGAAAATTCCAAGTTGGTGATCTAGTCCTCCGAAAGGTGTTTCAGAATACAAGAGAGCCCAATGCTGGAAAGATGGCTCCCAAATGGGAAGGGCCATACTTAGTTGATGCCGAAGCAGGTAAAGGCTCCTATTGGCTGTCAACTCTGGAGGGAGCAAGGATTCCCCGAAGTTGGAATGCCATTCACCTCAAGTCCTACTTTATGTAAGTTTCCATAATTACTTTACGATGCAAATAAAACCAAGGTACGATCTTTACCATTCTAGTTTCAATAAAAATACTTGTTTCCGTTTTTGTTTATTTTTTGAATATTACTGACTTAAGCATCAGAGGGGCGTTAGCTGTTAGCCCACCCCTAACATATTTCTGTTTTGCAAGGAAACAAGAAGCATTTGAATAAAACTCCTTGATAAATTAAGATGTTAGTATCCTTCCAAGAAGTTAACATCTTAAATCAGGTACGACCTTTTTCTTACTTTCTGTTTAAAAAGTATTTTTATGAACTTCTAGTACCTTTTTACTTTCTTTTATCAAATAAAATATGACATCAGAAAAGATGTCGAAATCTCTCATTAACTTGTTATTTTGCAAGAAGTCTTCAATTCATTCCAAATCCTCGTGAAAACAACCGTTTTGAGACTGGCCATCTCACCTCCGTTTAAGGTACTTAATCCCTTCAAAGGTTTAAAGAAATGAATTTCTTTCGTCTCATTAAGGTTTAAACACCTCGCCTGGAGCGCACGATGTCAACCTTGGTTGAGGTGTGTGGTGGGCCCGTATGTTTAATATATTCGAATTACCCATTTCCACTCAATCAATGTGTTAGACCCTAAGATTTTTACAATTGGCTATGACACATACGTGTCATCTAAGAACAAACGGTTATTGACATTTACATGTCAACCTAAGTAATTGCAAAGGATTTCTACATCCACTCGCAAGTTGTCACTATCTACGAAGAGGTTAACATATCAACCTCCTAAATTCATTTTTCACAAAGATGCTTGAGAAAAGTTTTTCACCAAAACCCAAGCAAAAGTTTTTACCTACAGAAAGCATAAAAGTGTTTGACCAACCCAACACTTGAAAAAGCAAATTGTCTTGGCCCTTATGGGCCGATTACAAACCAAAATATTAAAAAACATTGTCTTTGGGACACAGCCCATTTCTCAAACCAATGTTTTTTACCAAAAGAACCATTTTCTTTTTTCCTTTATGGGGTGGCTACTGCCGCTGTTATTGTCGCTGCTCCTTCCTCAAAGATGTCATCATCCTTAGCAGCTGAAGATCCTTTTCCTACCTCCTCTCCCTTAGCATCGAAGGCCTTCAAGAGTGAATGTTGTTGCTCAACATTCCACTCTGTATGCTTCCCAGCATGAAATTCCTCCATCATTTGAACTTTGATTTCTATCATGCTTCGGGCAGCAGAAGCCATCATGTTCTTCTTTATATCTTCAATCTCTTGCAGCTGGGTGTCTTGGATGGAAGACATTCCTTTCATCAAGCTTTCCAACTCATTCTGTAGATCTTCATTCTTCTTAGTCGAAGCCTCCCTCTGTTTCTTGATCTGTACAACCTCCAGCACCAACTTCCTATTCCTTTCCTCAAGACTGCTCATTCTTATCTTAGCTGAATCAAAACCCTATAAAAGCCAAAATTAGATCAAACTCTGAGATGCATTATTCAAATAAAAAATTCCTTTGAAAACTCTTTTTTTTCAAGAAACTTACCACTGCAGCCCTAGCAAGCGCCTCCTCTACATCAGCCAAGCCTGTTTCATCAACATTTATCACCTCCTTAGAACTACTCTTCCTCTTCTTCACCCTTGCTCCTACAGATGGTGCCTCCATATCTTTCTTAGGCACCAATAACTGATTGCTTGCCTGGGTTTGCCCAACGAAATCTTGAAGATCCTTTAGAGAAAAAGCAGCATTAGACTTTGAAACTGTTAAGAAGGCGTGCTGTCAGAAGAAAGCAGAATCCAGACATACAAAGGAAAAATTTTATAGACAAGATTTAAAGATTTTACCGGTAGACATTTCGATAGACGGTGGTATCTCCTTGTTTTCAGAAGTAACTATGGCTTCAAAAGGCCGGAAGGATCGCTCCCCCTCCGAGAACTCCAACAATCTTCTCACCTTCCCAATTGTCTCGACAGATGGAGGGAAAAGCTTAGCCCAATCAATAGCTGCAAAAACAAAACCAAGAAAATTACAACAAGTGCGGGAAATAAAGAAAAATTGAAGTTTGAAAGAGGGATACCTTCCCTATTCCATCCAGTTGCCAAGAAATCTCCTTCCTCCAAGGAATCCTTCTCAACAAAAAAGTATTTCGATTTCCAACCCCTATCATTCACGGTTACTTTCAAAAACAGAGGTTTCATACCTGACATAGTCTTAAGAAGATATCTTGTGGAGCCAAAAGTTTGGAGCTTGTATACAAAGGCCAACTCCCTCAAACCTGTGTCTAGTCCAAACTCACGGTTCACTCGCAGAACACAAGAAAAAATTCTCCAAACCATGGGCATCAGTTGGACAAAAGCCATGTTAGTTTTTCTAAAAAACTCACTTACCAATACAGGGAAAGGATATGAGAAACCTAGAGTGAAGGGGTATTCATAGAAACAAACCCATTGCAGAGATACGAAATCAAACCTAAGGAATACATCAAAGGGCCTAAAGATGGTGGAATCCGGGAAGCAGTGACGATCCTTGACAGATTCAATCAGCTCGTTGTTGAAAACACAGATTTCCTCATCTGGTTTTGCCAACAAACCTTCGCACGAAAAACCCCCATCCTCGTCCAAACTCACTCAGAGGGTTTTTCGCAGCCTTGCCCTTTTTTAATTCAACCATTTTTTCAAAAAAGCAAAAAGGGAGAAAAAGAGAGGGAAAGATTTTACCTTGAAGAAGAAATCACCGCCGTGAAGAAGGAGATGGATGAAAACGATTGGAAAAGTGGCACTACAAGAAAGGAGGCTATTTACGGCGCTCATTTACGGCGGTGGACACGCGTCCGCCGTATATATTATATATATACGGCGGTATGCACAGCCGCCGTAAATAACTAATATATACGGCGGACTAGATCGCCGTAAATAAGTAAATACGTACATTTCACATGTATGCGTATGAAATCGAAGTTATATACGGCGGTATATCAGTAGCCGCCGTATATAGGTACTTATTATTGGCGGTTGATACGCGTCCGCCGTAAATAATACACATTTTTATGGCGGTGTACAATGTCCACCGTAAATGTTATTAAATACCGGGAAACCCAAATTTCCCTATTCAGTTTCGCGGTAATCTCCATCTCTCTTTATCTCCTACAGAGCTTCTCTCCTCCATAGCTAGGGCTCGAAAATCCGACGTCGGCGACCAAAATCAGGTAGGTATAGCGTATTTACTTTTAATTTTTGGTTTTTGTTGATTTCTTCGATCTGTATCTCAGTCTCTCTTTCTCTCCTCCATAGCTTCTCTCCTCCATAGCTAGGGCACGAAAATCCGACGCCGGTGACCAAATCAGTAGGTAGATATAGCGTATTTAGTTTTAATTTTTGGTTTTTGTTCTAGCTTCATGGCTCATACTCTCTATTTTATGCGTAGTTGCTTGTGGGAAGGGGTTGGGCGTATCTTTTGAGTTCAGCTACCTGATAATAAGCCTAGGATGGAATTGCTGTGTAATAAGAACATTCTCAGCATTAATATTTATTTCTCTTGTTGCTTAGTGGGACTTCTGTTCCCCTATACAACCCCCACCAGTCTGCATAAAGTATCTGGGAGCATATTTGGGCCTGAACCAAAATAGTTTTTCTTATGGAATTGGTTTCCTTTCATAGTCCCCAGAAATTTACCATTAACTTGTTTATGCTTCATGGTTGGCCATTGCTTGAGATCTTCTCTTCTTTTATTATTTGATTCACTGCTGGCAGTTGGTGTTTCATTTGATCACATTTTGATATAAAATCATTATTAAGAAAGAATTTCTTTAGTAATAAGTCAATGGTGCAACTCCTTCACACCTCTTATTTAGATTTAGAGTTGGACCACTTCATCTATAAGTTAGATCCAATACATCAGCTTCTTAGAAACATAAATAAAGCCAACAAGCCATCAACTGAAAATGACACATGAGCAAGACACCCTATTCTCGAGATAACCCTTTTCCTGGAGCATATGGAGTTTTCCTAACAAATGACATCAAGGATAACTTCTGGACATAAACAAATACTTTTTTTTAGTTCAAATGGTTATACAGGAAACCTTTAGGCGTCAGCTATCAAAAGGAATTAATATAATAACACCTAGATATTTAGATCAGGTGCAAGAGTTAGAGTAAAAGAATGGGCATCCATTCCTCTCCTAAGATAGTACCCTTCGTAGATTTGCCTAATTGTAGCAAGAATTTGGGGCTCACATTATTTTAAATATAATAACACTTTTCTTATATTACCATCGCTCTCCTAAGATAGTACCCTTCGTAGACCCTACACAAAAAATAATGTTGCACACTTCAACCTAGTTCCTAAAAATAGTTCCAAATCTTTTGTCGCATGTGCATCAATTCTTTTGCACATCAACCTAGTTCCTTAAATTAGCTTCTCAATTAGGGGGGGGCTTGTGAGAGAGAACGAATGAATGTTGTCATAGGGTTATACTATATCATGGGCCCAAGTTCGACTAATAGGCTAGGCTCCAACAATGTATATTATCTATTTTTGGACAAAAGTTGTACATATTTAGACTATGTTTGTTTATGAGTATATTTTTATTCTAAAATTTGTGTCTCTCGGTCTTATATATAGGTTGTATTTTAACGTTAAAAATATCAAGTCAAGTCATATATGGACAAAAGTTGGATTGATTTGGATAATCGAATTTCAAATGAGTATATCTCTGGGGTTGACAACTTTCTCGATTTTGCATTCTCAAAAAAGTCTGTTGGTGTTAAAGAAATATATTTTCCTTGTAAAAAATGCGCAAATCGTTACCAAAAAGACCGTGCAACCGTGAGATCACATTGTATTGAAGTGGGATTTCAAAAAGATTACAAGAATTGGATTAGGCACGGGAAAGAGTACATTTCGGCACGTAAGAATGATAATAATGATAGGACAACTGAAGATGGCATTGAAATTGAATTGGGCGTGCAAGATTGTATGAGGCGAATGATACATGAAGGGATGGGTATGCCGGATAGTAACCAGCCAGGAATTGAAGAAATCGTACAATCAGATGCATTCACCGCAAAGTTTCTTAGACTTTTGAGAGATGCTGATCAAGCCTTGTGGGAAGGGTGTGATAAGTTTACAGTACTCTCATTTATTGTAGAACTTATGCACTGGAAGACTAATTATCGAGTGACCGATAAGGGATTTACTTCTTTATTAAAAAATTTCATTAGGGTATTGCCTCAGTCAGCGAAAGTGCCAAGTTCCTATCGTGAGGCGTACAAGATGACTGCGGATTTGGGTTTTAGTTATAAAACGTGGGACGCGTGCGTTGTATGTTGTTTCGAAATGAAACTGAAAAACTTACTAAATGTGAAATTTGTGGAGCCTCTAGATATAAGCAACAAGAAGAAGGGGGTAGCGGTGAAGGTGCGGAAACAAGTGGCAAGAATAAACTTTCCAAGCAGGTAGCGATGAAGAAAGTATGGTATTTTCCCTTAAAGCCAAGTTTGCAAAGGTTGCATTGGTCATCTAAGACCGCGACACTCATGAGATGGCATGCCGAGAAAAGAATAGACGATGGTGTGCTGAGGCATCCTGCAGACTCTCGTGCGTGGAAGGAATTCGATGAACGTTATCCATTATTTTCAAGTTAAATTCGGAATGTTAGATTGGGATTAGCATCTGACGGATTTAATCCTTTCAGAACAATAACTATATCTCACAGTACTTGGCCGGTTGTGCTTATGCCATACAATCTTCCACCTTGGTTATGCATGAAACAACCATATTTCTTCTTGTCGGTGCTTACTCAAGGCCCAAAAGGGCCGGGCAACAAGATAGATGTGTATCTCCAACCGTTAATTGATGAGTTGAAGGAATTGTGGGAAGATTGTTTATCAACTTATGATGCATCAAGGAACGAGTTGTTTACTTTACGAGCTTCACTATTATGGACAATAAATGACTTTCCTGCATATGCAATGTTGTCTGGATGGAGCACTAAAGGTGAATATGCTTGCCCTTGTTGCAATGTGAGACCTCAAGCACGATGGTTGGATCATGGTGGCAAGTATTGTTATATTGGTCATCGACGCATCTTGCCTAGGAGTCATGCTTTTCGTAAGGATAAAGGCTCTTTTGATGGTACTCATGAAGTGAGAGATAAGCCCAAGTTATTGTTTGGAACAAAATTGCTTAAACAAGTTGAAAATATGGAAACAGAGTATAAAATAGAAGATGTTATTAAAAAGAGGAAAAGAGAAGAGGGTGAGAAGCAACAAGCCAAGTTGGAGAAAAGAAAGGTTCCTAAGTTATGTCACAATTGGAAAAAGAGGAGTATCTTCTTTGAGTTGCCATATTGGGCAAATAATCATGTTCGTCATAATCTTGATGTTATGCACATTGAAAAAAATGTGTGTGATAATGTGCTACATACTCTGTTAGGTACTGCGGGGAAAAGATAATGATAAAGCAAGAAAAGACCTAAAAGAGATGAACATTCGGAAACCATTGCATCTACAAAAGCTTCCATCTGGCAAAGATATTATGCCTCCGGCTCAGTTCACAATGAGTAAGAAGCATAAAGACACATTCTTGAAAGTTCTAAAGGGAGTCAAAGTCCCTGATGGCTACTCGTCAAACATATCTCGTTGTGTACATCTAGAGGAAAGAGCTATTTGGGGTCTTAAGAGCCATGATAGTCATATTTTGCTCCAACAACTACTCCCTTTAGGCTTGTTCGAAAAGCGTTGCCTACTTGTTGTAAAAGCCATCATTGAGGTGGCAAATTTCTTTAGGCAATTATCCTCAAAGGTGAATACACTTGCTGATCTCGAAAAGATACAAGATCGGATGGCTGTCACACTATGCGCTCTCGAGAAAATATTCCCACCAGCTTTCTTTGATGTTATGGAGCACTTGCCGATGCATTTAGCCGAGGAGGCCTTGCTAGCAGGCCCAATACAATTTCGTTGGATATATCCGGTAGAGAGGTACATCCATATTAAATTTACTTTGAAAAAAGTTAAATTCCTTTTTACATTTGCTTGAGCATAAGTAAATGTTTTTGTAGGTTTCTACTTACATTAAAATTATATGTTCGAAATCGAGCCCATCCCAAGGCCTCCATAGCTAAGGCAATTGTGGCTGAAGAATGCATGACTTTTTGTACGCAATATTTGGATGACATTGAGACAAAGTCCAATCGTCCTAGAAGAAATGATGATGAAAGTGATGAGTTAGGCCGCTTTGTAGGAAAAGAAGAGGTAATTACCCTTGATTACATCACACGAGTACAAGCGCATAGATATGTGCTTTTCAATACTGAAGATGTTGAACAATACCTAGAGTAAGTGATTCCTTACATGAGGCTTACATTCCTTATATCTTTTATATTTCAAATTAATACTTAATTCATATTTTCAATCGCTCGAATGCATCGTGTACATTTGAGGGAGGCACTACCTCGTAATCAACGACATCTTATAGAGAAAGAACATAATGATAAGTTTGTTAGTTGGTTTAAGGATTATGTAAGTATGAAACCACCTTCATATAATAGTTTCAATTTATCGTTTTAAATATTTTCTTATTAAATTTTGTTTTTTATAAAAGGTATGTACGACGAAAGATGTAGTGCCCGAAAGAATTACGAGTCTTGCATTGGGTCCTCATATGGATGCGAGGCGGTATAAGTCTTACATAATAAATGGTTTTCGATTTCGAGTGAAGGATGTCGATAGACGAAGGAAAACTCAAAATAGTGGAGTCATCTTTGAATGCAAGTGTGACAAGTTTTGCAAGCCGAAAGGATAATAATCCCATTGTAGGGGATGTTAACTTCTACGGGGAGTTGATTGAGATCCTTGAAATTCGTTATAGCAACTCAATAAGATTTGTGTTGTTTAAATGTGATTGGGTTGATAACCGGACAGGCAAGATGGAAGATGAGCAAAAATTTACTCTTGTAAACTTCAATCACAAGTTGTATAAGGATAATCGAGTTGGTGATGAACCATTCATATTAGCATCTCAAGTGAGCAAGTTTGGTATGTTCCAGATCCTATAGAAAGTGATTGGAAAGTTGTGATGAGGATTACACCAAGAGATAGTTTTGACATATATTCAAATGATGATAAACAAGTTTCAGATTCGATTCCACAATTGGTACCATTTTGCTCACAAAATCTGGATGAAAATGTTGCTAACGAAGAAGCATCGTGGGTGCGAGAGGGAGTTGATGGGGTCGAGATTGAAACTACTAATATCAATGACCTAGATGTTGATATGACCGATAATGATGATGTTGATATGGCCGATAATGATGATGATTAGTTTGAGTAGTATTTGTTTAGATCTTATTTGCTTACTATTTACTAAGCCAATGTTATTACTTAAGTTTCATGTTTCAATCAAACTTGTTATTTTTGTATGGTTGAATATTAATATTGTTACTTCTATATAATATGTATTTGTTTAGATCTTATTTGCTTACTATTTACTAAGACAATGTTATTACTAAAATTTGTGTCTCTCCGTCTTATATATAGGTGGTTTTGTGTTGAAAATATGCCTCCTAAGGAGAGAGTAATTGGAGGGGGTAGCAACAAGAGGGGTAGACAAAACCCGCCGCCCGTAGTCCCAAATGATCCCACTTCCCCTAATGCATCATTGACGCAGTTTATGGGATTGACCCAATTGACCGCCGCTCAAAAGAAAAAATGGCAGAATTTGGAGGGTAGGAAATTTCAAGTCACCACTTTCCTTCATTTGCCGGTGTTGAGCGATTTGGGTTTAGAGACGTTAGTAACCGAATTGATGACGCAAGCCGGGTTAGGTAATTTCCTGGGGAAGACTCCATCTACGTATTTGAGATATTCACTTGAGTTCCTTTCAACATTGGAGGTAGGCAAGGGGTCACAAGAAAATTCTATTCGGTTTCATATGAATGATGAAGTCTATCGAGTGACTTATGATGAGTTGAGGGAAATCTTTGGGGTTGATCGGTAGAGAGGAAGCTGGGTCGAGGGCGATGGGGGACTTGTCATTTATTTTCGTAGCTCACGGGATTGCCACTGCAAAAAAAATACCTTAGGGCTTCCTCTCTTTCTCACCCGACTTGGAAATTATTTTACAGAGGTCTATCTATGTCTTGGTTGGCAAACGGAGAGCCCGCTCAATTGAATGTGGCTATGGTAAACCTTTTGCGAACAGGGTTGAGGAGTTATAAGGTGATTTCCTGATTGGGTTGATATTATTGTTCGGAGATGTGAGGCATTTGCCCTTACCAAAAAGGGAAACATATCAATAGGGGGGATGATCACATTGATTGCTCAAGCTTGTGTGGGTGAACCAAAACCCGAGGCGATGAGATTGATGGGGGGCACGAGTTTTTATTCTTGAGACTGGCTAGTGCAGTATGACAAGTTTGTGAGGGACCGAAGGGCGACAGACAACAGGTCTTTATTGTTTGAATATGGTACTCCCAGGAGGACGGTCCGTTGCAGGGTAGGGGCCACGTTTCCGAGTGGTGAACATGCCAGGGATTGGCGTATGCCCGGTGTTGATGATCAAATAGATCCCGTTGATGAGGAGGATGATGAGGAGCAGGAAGATGAGGATCAGGAGAGACAGGGTGGTCAGGGAGGAGAAGCGGGAGCAGGCCGAGCGGGGTTCTTTTGATCGGTGGGATACCATGAGGGCATTTTGGAGGAGCGGGGAGCGATCAAGGATCGCTCGGGGAGCGGATCCGACATGCTTTGGAGGATGCTAGATGGGGGGAGGTTATCTCTCGGGAACGAGTCGATGCAGACTTTAGAGGATGCTAGATGGGGAGATGCGGGGATCGTTTTGAGGGGTTGGAAGATGAAACTGCCATTTTGGGAGCCCGATATACGCAGTTGGAGGCTTGGGCGATGCAGACAGAGCCCCGGAGTTACGAGCCAGTTTCAGAGGATTATTTGACTATGATGCATTCGAGAGCCACTGCTCGTGCACAGAGGCGTTCTTCCCGTCAGACCTACTATCAGGGACAAACCTCCGACTCTCATCAGTGATGTTATTATTGTGATGTTATTATTAATGTTTCATGTTTCAATCAAACTTGTTATTTTGTATGGTTGAATATTAATATTGTTAATTGTAATATGTATTTGTTTAGATCTTATTTGCTTACTATTACTAAGACAATGTTATTACTTATGTTTCATATTTCAATCAAACTTGTTATTTTGTATGGTTGAATTGAATATTAATATTGTTAATTGTAATATGTAATTGTAATATGTATTTGTTCTTTTGTATCATAAATCATAATTGTAATGAGTGCTGACCATTTGCTTATGGTTTGACAGGTCGTTTCCTCGCGGAGGTGACAAAGCAAGTGTTTTCAGACCTTTAATCGAGCAAATATCAAGTTAGTCCTTTACTTCCTTCTTCATTATCACTTTGGGATGTCCCCGCCCCGCTTCCCCACCGATTCGGTACCTGCGGGAGCCCCAACCCCCCCATACTATTTTATACTTTTTTTGTAATAACATTTGAAGGGGATTGACCACGTTATCTCTTGGTCATGCCAATTCATATGTGATACTTCTATTGATAAGTTTGTACAAGTGGCAACATTAATGCTCTGAAAGAGTTATCTCTTTTGGGACCGGGGGGTGGGGGTGTTTATCATGTTTAGCCCTCTTCCTTGACATGCTTTTTTCTAGAATTGCACATGCTAGAGGATTTGACTAGGTGTCCAATGTTGGCAAATATTCACTTCCTAGTGCCTTCATTCCTAACTCAGTATAAATTTGTTAGTGATGAAAGTTGCACACAGCAAACCTGCAAGTAAACCATGGTTAGGCACTTATTACAAGTTATACCCTCTTCGTGAATTAAAGTCTATATTTTCCTTTCTTTTTAGCAATTTGGAGACCATTTAATGTTTTTTCAGCAAAATAAACTTCACATTATAAGTGTGAAATGTTCGTAAAATCAATTTAAAGGCGTAGTAAAGAGTTTCTTTATTTTTAGGTAGGTATTGACTACATAATTCTTTTTATCAGTTTTGATGTTCGTAAAATCAACTGTTTCCTTAGGCCATCTGTGTTCCCCTTCCAGGCCTTCCAGGTTTTACATTTTCCCCCAGATGATTCTGTATCAATTGGTTAATTCCATGGCTGCTAAATGAAATATCTGTCAGGATTTGTTTGTGGTGATTGTGTGTATTAAGTTTTGTCATTCTTGCAGTAAGTGTTTCATTTAGAATATCAAGCTGGCTAGTGGCTACTGTCTAGTTTACTTTAGGTTATGAGTGCTTATCCCATACTTGCCCCCAAGTAAAGTGTTGATACTTGGTGCTGTCAGGATATGTTTGTGGTGATTATGTGTGTATTTTTCCCTCTCACTTATAATTATATGTTGTTACTTGGCATTTGGCAATGCCATTATCACTGCATACAGTCCATGTATGCTCTAATATCTTGTCTTAAGAAGCATGGCTTCTCCCAGCTATGAAGTGACTTATATTTATGGACAGATGGAGTGGTAAATATGTATAGACGCGTGCATGTATTCCCTAAGGATTCATCAATATGACTCAAGTTTGCTTATGGTTTGACAGGTCGGTTCCTCGCGGAGGTGACAAAGCAAGTGTTTTCAGACCTTGAATCGAGCAAATATCAAGTTAGTCCTTTACCATCTCTCCGCTATTTTAAAATACAAATGAATATATAAACAATAAGAGATGAGCATATCGTTTGAAAATAACGCTTTTGTATCAAACTGCACTTGGGAGTAAACAAATGTTGGTTATTGGCATGAATGGTAAAAGTGGCTGCTCTATAATAATACTTCAGTTTACTGTTGTTGTTGCTGTTTCTGTTGTTGTTGTTGTTTCTTCTTCTTTATTTGTAAATTTGTTTACATTCTTTGTTGTTATTCTTTGTTTACATTGTTGTTGTTGTTTACATTCTAGCTGCTTGTTGTTCTTTGTTTACATTCTTGTTGTTGTTCTTTGTTTATTCTTGTTGTTGTTTGTATAATGGATACTCGTGTAATTTTGCCATTGGGAAATGGAGGTCCACAAAAAAATGTGAGAGGTAGCAAGATGCTAAATGCAAAATGGTAATGCTCTTTAGGCAGCTCTAGAGGGTTACGCAAGGTGATCCGCTTCTCTTTTTCTTTTCTTTCTTTTTCTCTCTTTTTCTACTTATTCTGAGCCAAGCTTTTAGGCAATTGGGTAGTACCTGTAAAGAAGGGTGTTCGTCAAAAGATATTTGGTTGGAGCAAAGGGTGGATGGCAATTTTGGCATCTCACTGGTTGTTTGCAAATAATAAAATGCCTTTTTGTGATTCAAATATGTATCCTCCAATATCTGAAATTTGTGGCAATTTTGGCATCTCACTGGTAGTTTGTAAATACTTTTTGGGTGTTGTTGTTGCTGTTTATAGGTCTTATATAAGATACATAAGACCTATAATAAATTTATAGGTCTTATACATATATTATAAGACTGTTTTTTTGGGTCCTTTACTTGGTTTATCCAATTTTTGTGCTATAATTGAATTGTCATATGACAGATATGCCGCCAAAGAAAAATTTAATAACAGGTCAGGGCTCGAACCCTAAAGAAAGAGGGCTGGCAAAACCAACCAGCAAATGGGGTAAAGAGAGATTGAATATAATATGGAATAATTATGGTCAACTAGTTGGTGGGGAAATGGTAAAACTAGCTGCTCAGATAGGAATTTTTGCTAGAAATGGGGAACATTTCCCATTAACTAGAGAGAGGCCTCAGATGGACCATGAGTGCATAAATGTCGTATGGAATGACGTTCTGATAAGTTGTAATCCATATTTCTTATATAAATCTCTAGTACGTAGTCAAAAGTCTTATAATTCTCTAACAATTGTTTTTTTTTCTTTGTTGAATTGTGTATATTATAGATAATACAAATGCTCCTCCGGAGTATTACCCGGTTATGATTCTTTCTCTCGGTAAAGCGTGGCGTGACTGGAAATACCAGGTGAGACAAACATATAATAAGTATTACTCAGTTATGAATATTACTCAGTTATGACTTTGTTATGAATATTGACTCAGTTATGAATATTACTCAGTTGAAATCTCATTATAAGATGTATGAATCCGACCAAGACGCATTGGCTAACCCACCCCGTGGGTGCATTGCGGATCAATGGGTTGCACTTGTTGCGATGTGGGGTACGGACAAGGCTCGGGTATATTTCAAATTAATCTCAATCTATTATCGTGAATGTCTTATATAAGTAGTCAAATTAATACTAATATTATCTTTTTTTTTCAGGAAATATCAGAAACAAATAAATTGAATCGAGAAAAGCAAGCGTGCCTGAACCGGACCGGAAAAACGTCCCATCCCAAAGTCATAAAAGAGGTTTGTCATCGTTCAATTTAGTTCTCAGTTGTCAATTAATGTTTCTTTTTGTATCGTATATAAATGTGTATTTTTTTGGTAAAATGATTCTATTATAAATTGTAGAGAGACGACAAGGGTTTACCAAGCGATCGCGTAAGCTTGTTCATAGCTACGCGCACGGGCAAAACACACTGCAGATCAAGAAACCACTCAAATGATTGTAAGTTAAAGTTTCAACCTTTTACATTTCAGTTTTGTTATTCTATAGAATACTTTTTTCATTTCTAACTTCATTTTCATAATATTAATTAAAGTTAAAACATTTATATTGAACATGTTGTTTTTGTTACAGCAAACGCTTAATGATGCAATTGATGAGCTGCCAGAGGAACAACAAAACTCTCCCACGGCGCGTGAAAAGATTTTTGTTGGTATGATGGGCACTGATGACCACGGGAGAGTGCGATGTATGGGAGGCGGTGTGAACAAAACTAAGGTGTTTGGTAAATCCACAACTACTCAGACAGCTGTATTGGAGGCGGTGGCATCCGTCAGAGCAGATTTTGAAAGGCAACTTCAGGAGGAACGCCGACAAAATGAGGAGCAACGACAACAGTTACAACAACAGTTACAACAACAAATTGATGATTTGAAATGTCATTTGATGGAACGTGGAAAAGACGGTAATCAATAGGTGGTGAATTTGGTTTTTGTGATACATTCAACATTAATGGTTATTATGTTTGGAAACGACAAACGTTATTTGTATAATGGTTATTATGTTTGGATACATTCGACATTAATTTTGTGTTAATATGTAGATTGTAAACATTGATTGCATTTGTGTATTTTTGGTTATATACAGGTTGCATTTGTGTGTGTACAGGTTGAATTTGGTTTTTGTGAACGTATTTTTGGGGAAAGTGAATTATACAGGCCTGGGAAAAAAAAATAGGCTTATTTACGGTGGAAACCCTCATCCGCCGTAAATAAGGCCTAGACGAGTCATGCCCAAAGGGGGGACGAGGGAACCAGTAGGGGGTTTAAATGGGACGACTCGTGCCATTTGGGACGAGTCGTCTCTATCAAGTTATTTACGGCGGTGACTAAATCCGCCGTATAAAATGGCCATGGACGACTCGTCTACAAAGGGGGGACGAGGAAACCAGTGGGGGGTGCAATTGGGACGACTCGTTACGGAGCGGACGACTCGTCTCGTATTTACGGCGATCACACCTACCGCCGTATAAAGATTACTCAAATACGCCTTAAAATACGTATTGTATTACATTTATATACGGCGGTGGTATGTCCGCCGTAAATACTACATTTATATACGGCGGTGGTATTTCCGCCGTATATAGTATTTACAGCGGTTATACCGCCGTATATAGTATTTACGGCGAGGCTTTATACGTTGGACTATTTACGGCGGAAAGTCCGCCGTATATACTATTTACGGCGGGGCGCGTTTTATATACGGCGGATTTTAACCGCCGTAAATAGTCCTTTTTCTTGTAGTGTGGAGAAGAAAGTGAAATAAACTCCGCTAAAAACCCTAGATCCTTGGGTAGTTATGCTAATTAAGTTGAATTAAACCTCCCAACTGCCACGTATCTCTCCGAATTTAATTAACTGCCCGAGCTTCTAGAAGGAAGTTGAAAAAACCGTCATTTTAAATTCATTTAAAGACAGTTTTTGGGGACAATTGTTGTGGGTAAATTCAGGATTGCTACATCTTGAATAGTTGCAGCATGTCGTCATCTTCACACCAGTGGATAAGGTAAAATTTACCTATATAATTAATTCATTATTTATTTATTTCTGTTATATATTTAATTACAGGAATAAAAAGAACGTGGGAAAACATATTCCATGGACTCCTTTCAACGGTTGAAGAGATAGTTATCTCAAGGATTTTCCTCGTTACATAATCGAGTCATTCTAGTTTCATTGTTACACCGATTATATTCCATTGCACCTTCCTCAACTTTATTTTGAATCTCTTTATTATTGATTGTTTTTTTACCAAAACAATATATATGAATTTTTCTAAACAGAGATTGTCAAAGCAAGATTTTTCCATGTGCCTATCTGGTCGTCCTTCAGTTTTATTAAAGTTCATTTCTCTTTTTAAGGAATATACAACAAAGATAAACTAAAACTATGCTATAATTACTTGGTAACATGAACTATGTTCCCTGTAATGAGGAAAGATAGATGGGAGACTGAAAATTGAAAGGATCAATTTTTCTATGTGATGCTGAGGAATTGGATTGGATCATTGCTTCGTCCAATAGTAGGGTATAATCCAACACTTGACCTGAAATCAATGAACACACGATTAGCCAGGGGAGATACCCTTGGGCGTGAGGATAATATTAACGTAACTGAAGCATGACATGTGCCGTATGATATATATGGTTTATATTTCGATATATCGATCCCTCCCATAGATAGATAGAATTTGATGTTTATGTTAATAGATAAGATTATGTGCTTCGGGAATAAACTGTATTGACAAGGGTATTCCAAATGTAAAAGTAACATTACCTTCTAAAGGCGGTATGAGAGGAGTATTTTTAGTGGTGCACCGGACTTGAAACATGGCTAGGAATCAGACGAGATTCTAGGGATTGATTCGATCAATTACGTGGTTCTAGCGTTCTGTTGATAATCGTTACGGCGACGTTGGTCAGTCTGGTCGAGGTTGTCCACTTTGGTGAGGAGCGACCCGAGTTGAGTCCTTGGAACTAAGCTGGCATGTATGTATAAGTATGGGGCCAAACGTCCTTCCAAATCGGGTCGGGACCTGACTAGGTCGGACCAAGGTCTTGGTCGACTTGGCTAGATGGTCGTCCAGTCAGAGGGACGTGGAGACTGGCCCGTTAGGCATATTTGGCTTACATAGGGAGTGGACATAGGACTTGAGTCACTGGGCCTAGCCCGTTATATTTATTCTGTTAGTTTCCTCTGTGGCTTTCAAAATGCCTCGTATATGTGCTTCAACCTTAAATGATACGTCAAGAAAAAGTAACAAAAATCTATTCTAAAATTTGTTCCGGAAATCAGAGCACAATAGATCAATTCTACAAAATGTCAACTCATCGATACTTGGAACATCTAAGCAATTTATCCATAAAACTGTACAGGAATCTTGAGCACAATATATATATTTGTCTATCTCTATCCCACCAATTCTCTCTCTGAACATTCTTATGGCTCATCAAGTTAAGGAAATGCAAGAAATCCAACATGAGGTTCCGCCCGTACCACTCATATTATCATTTTGTAACCTCAGTGTTAGAACAGAGTATATGTACTAGAAAGAAAACAAATAATCACACAACACAGATATACGTGGTTCACCAACTACGTACACGGGTAGAGGGAGAGAATATTATTATCAAACGAAAATTAACAGATTACTATCTCTAATATAGCGCACGAATTCTTAGGCACAAGAATTACTATATGTGCAAACCCAAGATCTAGAAAACAGATGAGCAAACTGAACTACTCAATTGTTAGGGAGGTGTGCTATTTATACGGCCTACTCTAACCCTGCAGGGTTTTGCAACCCTATGCCAAATCTGCGACATGAAGCCTAAAAATGCACCCAGGGCGCGATCACCTCTTCCATAAATCATCCAGCGCGCGATTGCCCCAAAATGAGCACGATAGCTCCCTTTTGACAGAGATTCGGCCCGGTCGCGCACTTCTTCCAGCGCGGTTGCTCCTCGGATACTTCACAGGAATTCCGAAAATTGATTGTTTAAGCTCTAATTTAGACGTCTCCAACTTCGATGACACCAAATTCAACAAATCTCCACCTTGACATCTAACCTTCACATCATAACCAAAACTCCCCTCTACCTCAGATGTTATCTAATAGCTGCGAACATTCATAAAGTTCACACAATATTGTAACTTGCTAGTTGGAACGGACTTTAGGACGGAGGACAGAGGACGTACTCATTTGATTTATCCGTCTTGAATTGCCTAATAATTATAGCATTTTAAGAAATGGAAATTGGCAAACTGAAAAGGAAAATGAAATTATCTTTTTTGAGAGAGGGAATATAAAAGAACGAAAAAAACCAAAATCAAAATGACTGTTTTATATCAGAAACTGATTAAGTAATTGCATACTACACCCAGAACAAGATTTCAATTTTCAATGACAAGCTCCATAAGTAAAGCCATCAACAAAAGCACAGTAATCTTAACATTAAATAAGTCATACCGATAAAACAGATCAACAACATTATTCATGTCTGGAAATGCATGCCTTCAAGGTATTAAACAACACCACAGTACGTTCGCAAAGCACTAGGAAGCGTACGATTTTCCACCTTGCTGTAGAACTCGAGAAATTTGAGATGATCAAACGGCTTGAATTGTAAGGGATGCGCTTCATCAACTAGCTCTTCCGGTATCTCCACCATCTTGCCCTCCAAGAACGTAAATTGTGCAATGGAGTATCTTGTTCCATTCCCGTTCATAGTGACTCGATGATAAGGAGAATAGAGTCTGTTGTTACTCCATGCCTAAATTCCAACCAAATCATTTTTGTAATCAATGATTTTATGCAAAAGAGGTATAGCTTAAGAGACATTAAAAGTAATTTAATTCAACTTAGTTAGAATAAGGAAAGTAACAAATTACCATTGCTGCATCACATGACATAACTATATAAGATGAAGGCTCAATTAGCTCAACCGGAAACCATTGCCCATCCTTTGCTTGCACTTCTAACCCATTAACTTGATTTTGATGAAGTATCGTGATGAAGTCCTTATCGGTATGGGAGACAAATCCCATTTTACTCTCGTCCTCTTTGGGGATTCTATATTTTGTCGCACGACAAAGATATGTGGCTGCCTTGATGTGAGATTCATAATATTTCTCTACTCCGTAGCTCTCAAACACCATTCTTGTCACGTTTTGCTCCAACTCCGCTGCTAATTTTGTGTATGCGAGAATTGTGTCGCTGGCAAATTAAAATAATTACGCAAAAAGAAGGGTTATTGTTTTTCTTAAAAAAAAACAAAAAAAATATTTTGTACAAAATCAAAATGAATTAATAGTGTGAATTACCTGAAAGTGTCATTTCCATTGGGCCACAAAACATTAGTGAAGCTTTGAACACCTTCAAGGGTATTGGAATAATCGATTCCCAAGCTTTCATAAAGGGGTATGAATGGGATTTGGCCAACATAGCCATACAAAGGCTTTGTCGACGTATTTTTGACTTTGGTTTCAAGTGGAAGGTCAAATAAGTTTTGTAATTGACCAAAGACAGCTTCATGAAGCTCTAATGGGATCTTATCGTAGACTGCAATGAAACATCCATACTCTTCCAAGGCAGCAGTAACTTGAGTTGATGTGGTGATCCAAGAATCTGAACCAGGTTTCAGGTTTCTCTTGTTTGTGAAGTCAATAGTAGGAAGTTTGTGCTTTGTAATACTGGGTGTGGCCATGATAATTATCTACTAAGTCTCTCTATGTTAAGGCTTGTTATAAAACGAGTGAGGATTTTATGATGGAGTTAATTACTTGTTTCTTGAATCTTGACCTTTTTTTTTTATAGTTGAGTAATATTTGGTGCATTGTGGCATAACGAGTAATTTCACATTTTTGTTTTATTGAGATGAAGTGAATCAATGTTATCGTTATTTTTCTTCTATAACACTGTGTCCTTGATGTAAGATTGCTCGTTAATCTATCTACAAATATTCAAATTATTAATGTTTTCAATTTGTACATTAGTATTTTGTTGTTAATAGACAATCGTTAGGTAGAACCGCGAACAATGAAGGGAATAAATGAAATTTTGAGTTTAAAAATGAAAACAAATTCTTAAAAAAATCTCAACATAATTGTAAGGGAAGGCGTCATTGGGTAGTCTTAGGTTCTCAACTTACTGACAAAAAATATAACCACGTTAACTATGACTAGGGGCCAACATGGAAAAACATTGAACAAAACATTATACATGGACCTAATAAAAAATAAACTCTAAATAGAGGGACTATTAAGAATTTACTAGACTCAAATTGAATTAGTAAATGGATAATATTTATTCTGGTTAGTGAGTTAACTGACAGAAGCCGAAAGCATTTTTGGCATTTTTCGCCACTGTCAGTGAGCATGTGCTAATCTTCAAGCAAGCAGATGTTAATTTAAGCGATAGTAAAATAAGCATTATTGATCAGATCCAATCGCACACTTCAATAATTTCCCACCTAACATTTTGGCTAGAACTAGTTGGCTGCATCTTATAGCATGAACAGCAGGAATAATATATGCCAGAGAAACAAAACGGGAGGGATTACATATAATTTGTATTCTATAAAAGTTTATAACTTCGTGAATGATTTGTTTAAGGAATAATTATACTCCCTCTGTCCCGATTTAAAGTTCTTACTTTCCTTTTTAGTCTGTCCCAAATTAAAGTTCTTACTTTTTTCTTTCCTTAAATGGAAAGTTTTTATATATCTATACCCTTATCATTTCCATATATTTACAAAAAAACCATTCTCTCTCCTATTCCCTACCACACATTCCTCCCACTCATTCTCTCTCCTATTAAATATTTTAAACTTTTACATTCTCTCTCCTATTCCCTACCACACATTTAACTTTTACATTCTCTCTCCTATTCCCTACCACTCATATTTATTCATTTCTTAATCTCCGTGCAAAGTCAAACTAGGAACTTTAAAGCAGGACGGAGGGAGTAACTATATGGACTTTGTTGGAAATTTGATTTTAAATATGGGTTTGACCAAAAATTTCATATAATTTCATTTTATGTAAATGCAAATAAAATGCATATTTATAATTTACATTTAAAATAGATTAATGTGATGTATTTATTTTCTCAAAACTAAATTGTGGTGAATGAGAAATTAATGCTCAAAATATGTAAGTTGAAATGGATTTACGAATAGTTTTTGTGAATATCGAAAACCATATCCCAAAAAAACACAAAGAACCATATGAGCCTTAGCCCGAGCACGGTCCAACTCACCCAGCTAGATAGTTCGGTTCGTGGGTCGGCGGTTCGGTGCATGCATGGCTCGGGGTAGGAGGTCTGGTTCGGTGTGGTTGCTGGCTGGTTTCGGTTGGACTGCTCAAGTGAGCGGGCCGCGTATTGGGCTGAACGGGTGTGATGGGGTGGATGTGCCTCCTCGAACGAGCACGGGCCGGTGCAGATGGATAGTCCGCGTCCCTTCCAATGGGCGTGAGTAGCTCCGTCGAATCTGGTGCCTTGATTAGATCGGATGGTCCAAATCCATCCGACCGGAATTGTGTCTCTTCCCAACAAGTACCACATCTCTTGGAAAACTATAAAAAGGTCCCTAGGATGTCAGTTTCATGCATTCCAATCATCCAGAGCATTAGCATCAATAAGCATGAGAGAGCATATTGCAACATAATTCCTTTCATGTCCAGAAGTTCCAACCATTCAGATTTGTTCGCCGAATTCGTTAATTTGAAGTGCTTCAGTTATGACAGTTAAAGTCGTTTCATCTTACGAGAAGATTGTCAGTAACCGTTAGCACCAGTGCGGAGCAATTACTTTTTACCGAGATTGTGTCCAATACAAGCCTCGACTTTCCCCATTTCGGTTTATTTATTTAGTTATTTCTTTTAAGAAAGCCTTTTCTTTCAAATTTCTGTCATATTTTCCCAACAATCATAAGAAGTAAATTTACGTTTTTTTAATGAAATGACAACCGAAAACAAATCCTCCCAATCATTCGGGGCTACTCTTCGTCAACAGCTAATTGCGATGAACCAGATTGTTGCACCAGCTCCTGCTCCGACTTACCCAACACTTGGGAAGGAACTAGCGAAGTTTTTAGGGGTGGATTTCAAAAGTTGGCAACAAATGATGTTGTTACATTTGACCGCCCTTAGTTTGCAGAAATACTTGAAGAGGACCCTCTTGCTATCCAGAATGATGATCACGATTCGTAAAGGTGGATAGCCAAAGAGGCAAGGGACTATATTTATCTCATATGTAGAATGTACATATGGAGTGGGCTAAATGATACCATTTACCGAGAGCACATTCTCGTGGAGGCGGCCAAAGAGTTGTGGAACGCTTTGGAATAGGTCTATGTGATTCAAGAGACCGGCTCCAGAAATCAAGCCAACATCATTGAAAGGTTGAATGGGCTTGATTTAGCAACAATGGTGTGTGAAACCAGCTTAGCAAAGTTGAAAGACAACATAAGAGAATGGTGGATAGACACTGGAGCTACCCGCCACATATTTGCTGATAACGAGAGCTTCTCATTCTACACTCCTATAAATGGAATGACGGTGTATATGGGAAACTCTGCTAGTTTCAATGTCGTGGGACTTTGAAAGATTGTGCTGAAGATGACTTCAGGCAAAGAACTTACTCTCGTGGATGTGTTGCATGTCCTAGACATTCCCAAGAACCTGTTGTTCTGGATTATTGTTAAGAAAGGTTAGTAGAATTTAGACTAGTGTTTGAGTCAGATAAGTTTGTATCGACCATGAATGGTATGTTCCCTGAGAAAGGAAACCATGATAAATATCTTTTTAAAATGAATGTAATGAATGTTTACTGCCTAGAGGCAAAGAATAACAGTGTTTCTTTTGTTTACTTGTTGGATAGTCCTAATTTATGGCATGATAGATTAGGCCACGTGAATTTCAACACAATTAAGAAGTTAATGAGTCAAGAAATTATTCCTATTTCTTAATTCGATACGATTGACAAGTGTGAAATTTACGTTGAAACAAAATTGACAAAGACATTATTTTCCTAAGTAATAAGAAACATGACACCTATTAAATTAGTGAGTCGGTCTGCTGAGAAACGCGTTTCTCCGTCGAGTATGGAGAAACGGGGCATGGTTTGTCGCGCGACATACTTAGCCAGTTTTTTGATATCCTTTTCAAAGCTTCTGGATATCCAGAAGCTTGAATATGGATATCCAGAAGCTTTGGCAAGGATATCCAGAAACCAAATATTTTTTCTGGATATCCTTTTCAAAGCTTTCACGGATATCCAAGCTGAATATGGATATCCGTAAGCTTTGGAAAGGATATCCGAGAAAAATATTTGGTTTCTGGATATCCTTTCCAAAGCTTCTGGATATCCATATACAAGCTTCTGGATATCCAGAAGCTTTGGAAAGGATATCCAGTTGTTGTGGCTAAGTATGTCGCGCGACAAACATAGCCCCGTTTCTCCATACGCGACGGAGAAACGCGTTTCTCCCCAGATTTTGTGTAAATTAGTTCACACATATATATGTGATCTAAATTATGTGCAAACTCGAGGTGGGAAAAAGTACTTCATTACTTTTATAGACGATTGCACAAGATATTGCTATGTATATCTATTGAAAAGTAAGGATGAAACCTTAGGGGCTTTCCAGACTTATAAGAATGAAGATGAGAATCAGCATAATGTAAAAATTAAGAAGATTAGAAAAGATAGAGAAGGAGAATATGTAGCTCCGTTTGAAGACACATGATGAGAATTTGGCATTATTCATCAAACGACAACTCCGCATACACATGGTCTAACGGAGCAGCTGAACGCAAGAATCTTACTATTAAAAAGATGATGAATGCAATGTTAATAAGTTCTGGATTACCCGATAATTAATTCATAGGGGTAAGCCATACTCTCATCCAACTATATTCTTAATAAGATACCTAAGAAAGGAATTGATAAAACTCCTTACAAATTATGGTATAATCGTAAGTCGTGTTATAATTACCTTAAAGTATGGGTGAGTCTAGCGCTAAGGTTGAAGTACCTAAGCCAAAGCAAGTCAAGATCAGACCAAAAACAATTGACTGCATTTTCATTGAATATGGAAGTAATAGCAGTGCCTATCGGATTATAGTCACAAGTCAGATATTCCTGATATAAATGAATGGATGACAATAGCATCAAGGAATGCGTCATTCTTTGAGAATATCTTTCCTGCTAAAGAAAGGAAAAATGCAGGTTGTAATAAAGGAACATATGAAATATGAAGCTACAGGTGGTCCATCTCAAGAAGAAGATGAAGGACCCAGTCGTAGTAAAAGGGCAAGAGTGAAAAAGTCTTTTGGTCCTAATTTTCTATCATTTATGTTAGAAAACGAACCAGCTACTCTTAAAGAATCTTTTTCTGGTCCGGATAGTCTATTATGGACAGAAGAAATTAATAGTGAAATAGAGTCCATCATAGTGCAAAGTCCGGCTTGTAGCCAAAGGGTTTAAAGAAAAGGAGACATATGATTTCTTCGATACATAACTTTTTCGACGGATGATTCTCATACTTTTCAGGAAAATCAATTATCTCGTTAATGGTATTCATCTTCTTGGTATTCTTAGTAATACTCTTGATCAGAGTCAGACCTAAAAACACCCATAGAATATCCTATCCAATGCTAATTCCTAATCCTCAACTTTATCTCGCTCTTGCTTCACACCCCCATAAATGGCTTGTGGAAATCGTTACTGTCTTAGAAATCTTCTAGCTACATCTTCCGAAAACCAAAATCTTATCTGTCAAACTTTTTGCCCTCTGTTTGTCAGTGTGCATCTTGACTGCTTAACCCCTAAGATCGCACAACCGAAAATCTGATACCAGTTTTTGGTGATTGCCGATACATGTTAAGCGGATTGCAAGATAATTAATACAGAACACACGCACACAGCAAAAAATAAAGAACACGCAATCAAAGCAATAAAATAGATACAAGCATTGTTAACCCATTTCATCAATATAATTGACTACGTTTGAGGCACTATCAAGCTGTGATCTTGGACTATAATATGTTAAGTCTGAGATACAATTAGTTTAGGCGCGGAACATTGCATATATAGGTGCCCTGGAATAGTACTAAACCTAGACATAAAGGAAACCCCAAAATCAGAATTTCGGCCCAGCATAAGTAAGCACGGCCCAACATTGCTTATATAGGTGCCCTGGAATAGTACTAAACCTAGACATAAAGGAAATGGCTGTTGAGTATTTAAATGAGCATAATATTTATTCTGGTTAGTGAGTTAACCGACAAAAGCCGAAAGCATTTTTGACATTTTTCGCCACTGTCAGTGAGCATGTGCTAATCTTCAAGCAGATGTTAATTTAAGCGATATTAATATAAGCATTATTGATCAGATCCAATCGCACACTTCAATAATTTCCCACCTAACATTTTGGCTAGATCTAGTTGGCTGCATCTTATAGCATGAACAGCAGGAATAATGGCAGAGAAACAAAACGGGAGGGATTACATATAATTTGTATTCTATAAAAGTTTATAACTTCGTGAATGATTTGTTTAAGGAATAATTGTAACTATATGGACTGTGTTGGAAATTTGATTTCAAATATGGGTTTGACCAATATTTGACCGAAAATTTCATATAATTTCATTTTATGTAAATGCAAATAAAATGCATATTTATAATCTATATTTGAAATAGATCAATGTGATGTATATATTTTCTCAAACCAAATTGTGGTGAACGAGAAATTAATGCTCAAAATATGTAAGTTGAAATGGGTTTACGAATAGTTTTTGTGAATATCGAAAACCATATCCCACATTGCCTAAAAAGCAAAGGGCACATTAGCACTTT
This sequence comes from Adenophora triphylla var. japonica, assembly GCA_022495995.1. NCBI lineage: Eukaryota > Viridiplantae > Streptophyta > Magnoliopsida > Asterales > Campanulaceae > Adenophora > Adenophora triphylla. Next base: position 41,023 of record JAFEMH010007688.1, read on the forward strand.
AGGTCACACTTTACACTTGAGCCCTAAAGTTTGTCCAGCTCACCGAGCTAGATAGTTCGGTTCGTGGGTCGGCGGTTCGGTGCATGCATGGCTTGGGGTAGGAGGTCTGGTTCGTTCGGCGTGGTTACTGGCTGGTTCGGTTGGACTGCTCAAGTGGAGCGGGACGCGTATTGGGCTGAACGGGTGTGATGGGGCGGATGTGCCTCCTCGAACGAGCATGGTCCGGTGCAGATGGATAGTCCGCGTCCCTTCCAACAAGTACCACAACTCTTGGAAAACAATAAAAGGTCCCTAGGATGTCAGATTCATTCATTCCAATCATCCAGAGCATTGGCATCAATAAGCAAGAGAGAGCATATTGCAGCATAATTCCTTTCAAGTCCAGAAGTTCCAAACATTCAAATTTGTTCGCCGAAATCGTTAATTTGAAATGCTTATGTTTATGACCATTAAAGTCGTTTCATCTTACGAGAAGATTGTCATTAACCGTTAGCACCGGTGCGAGGCAATTACTTTTTACGGAGATTGTGTCCAATACAAGCCTCGACTTTTCCCATTCTGGTTTATTTATTTTTAGTTATTTCTTTTAAGAAAGCCTTTTCTTTCAAATTTATGTCATATTTACCCAACAATCATAAGAACTAAATTTACGTTTTCTTAAAGAAATGACAACCGAAAACAAAACCTCCCAATCATTCGGGGCTACACTTCGTCAACAGTTAATTGCGACGAACCAAATTGTTTCGCCTCTTGGGTAAGGAACTAGCAAAGTTTATAGGGGTAGATTTCAAAAGTTAGCAACAAAGGATGTTATTACTTTTGACTGCCCCTAGTTTACAGAAATTTTGGAAGTGGACCCTCTTGCTCTCCAGAATGATGATCGCGATTCGTAAAGGTGGGTAGCCAAAGAGGCTAGGGACTATAGTTATCTCATATGTAGAATGTACATATGGAGTGGGCTAAATGATACCATTTACCGAGAGCAATATCTCATGGTGGCGGCCAAAGAGTTGTGGAACTCTTTGTAACTGATCTATATGATTCAAGAGATCGGCTCCAGAAATCAAGCCAACATCATTGAAAGGTTAAATGAGCTTGATTTAGCAACAATGGTGTGTGAAACCAACTTAGCAAAGTTGGAAGACAACATAAGAGAATGGTGGATAGACACCGGAGCTACACGCCACATATGTCACTACAAGAAAATAGGTAGATACCGACATATTTTCCCGTTGGTAAATACACAAAAATCCATCACTAAATCCAATTAGCGACGGATTAGTGATGGAAAATTTCATTGTTAAAACGTGCGTTGGTAAAATTTTCGTCGGAATACCGACGATTTTCCATTTGATTACCGACGGATATTTCGGTCGCTATTGTTTTAAAATCCGTCGGCAAATTCATAAAATAATCGACGAATTCAAAGCAAATTGCGACGGATTGGGGATGGATTTTCCGTCTCTATTTAAATGGTCGTTTTATTTTTGAACCATTTTAGAGACGGATTAGTGACGGATTATTCCGTCCCTATTTATTAAAAAATGTCAATATTTTTTTGTATGCCAATATATTGAGGGCTTTCCCGACATATATTTCAGTCGCTAAATTTGCATTTTATATTAAAAAATTATATATATATATATATATATATATATATATATATATATATATATATATATATATATATATATATATATATATATATATATATATATATATATATATATATATATATATATATATACTCCCTCCGTCCCACTTTACTTGGCACTAATTTCCATTTTGGGTCGTCCCACTTCACTTGGCACTGCCCAAAATGGAAAAGAATATTCACTATTCCCTCCACTCATTCTCTCTCCTACTTCACTTTTACACTCACAACATTCTCTCTCCTAACTATTCCTCCCACTCATTCTCTCTCCTATTTAATTCTTCATACTCACAACATTTTCTTACACTTTTTCTCTCTCTTACTTTTCCTTAGTTATTGTGCCATTCATTTTGGTGCCAAGTGAACCGGGACGGAGGGAGTATATATATACTCCCTCCGTCCCAGCTCACTTGACACTTATTTTCATTTTGGGCCGTCCCAGCTCACTTGACACCTCTAAAAAATAGCCTAGTTTTTATATTTTTATATTAGATGGACCCCACAACTCATTCTCTCTCTTCATTTTCCACCACTCAATTTATTCAACCAACACTACTATTTACCCCACTCATTCTCTCTCTTCATTTTCTACCGCACATTTTTTTTATTTTATTCTTTTTTCTTAGTTCTTGTACCCACCTCTTGGGTGTCAAGTGAGGTGGGACGGAGGGAGTATATATATATATTTAATATACCTAATAATTGAATAATACTCCCTCCGTCCCTGAAAGATTGTCTTATTTGCCATTTTGACTTGTCCCAAAATGTATGTCCCATTTCTAAATTTAGGGATGAATGTTAGTGCAAATCTACTAAGGTACAAGAAGGTGAAGCTCTTCCTTAATAATTGCAAAATGTACAACAGGACAATCTTTTAGGGACGGAGGGAGTATACAATAAATAAAAATTATGATAATAATATCGAAAAAAATACGTAAAACAACAAAATAAATTAAACTTCTAAGAAATATTAATATACCTAAGCCTTGAATTCCACTCTACATCCTAAAACAATAATGCCTAAAAATATAATTTATTGATAATAATAATCTAATAATTTAAATTTCTAAGAAATATTAATATACCTAAGTAATAATTGATAGTAATAAATTACAAAAAAAATACTTATTAACAATAATAATATTTTAATCTTTAAAATAAATATTACTAATGTTTATTACTACATCCTAAATCTCATATACTTATACCTCAAACCTTAAAACCTAAATTATATACATATACCCCAAACCTTAAAAATATGATTTATTGATAATAAGTAATAATTGACATTTTAATCTTTCCTTAAATCATATTTCTACTCCTAAACCCTCATTTCTATATTATAATAATTAGTAAAAATAATTTATAATAATAATAATTTAAAATATAAAATAATATTATATCATACACATATAAAAGTTAATAATTTTTAAATAAATTTGTTTTTAATATACCCAATCCCTTAAACATATATCACATACCCATACACATGACTTTTCTCCATAAACCTAACTCTCGGTTTTATCTTGCCCTTCCTACAATTCCCCTTGGTATGTCCCAACAGTCCACAGCCCTCGCAAAAATCAAAATTTCCTTCAAATTCTAGCTCATGAACAAATCCATTCTCCTTATACGAACCCAAAAAAACATTCTTAGGCAATGGCTGAGACACATCCACCTCCACACACAACCTCGCAAAACCATGATGAGTAAACCCCAAAGTTCTTTCATCATCCCTTAATAATCTGCCAAACATATTTCCAATGTTTTCAAGATATGCATACCAATGTAATGGAAGATTTGGAAGACGTACCCAAGTTGCCACACATGGATTATCAACCGTGAAGTCGAAATCCAGGGTCCATCTGAAGCTACAATAATTGCTATTCGCAATTACATTTGAATCTTTTGATAACGCCATTGTGAAATCCTCCTCATTAGTCAGGTAAACGAGAACATGCCTCGGATCAAGCAAACCAATATTGAATTTAGCCTTTAAACCCCATCCATGATTAATGTGGTCGTGAATAACCCTCAGTTGTGGCCTCCCTGCAGAAAATTTCAATACCATAGTGTACTGTAATCTCTCGGCTGCAACTTGTATCTCCCTTTCCGATAAAACCAAAGCATGAAGGCCATCAACATTCATAGTCGGCCTAGGGGGAGCTTTCCAACCTTCAAACGGATTCAAAAAATTCCCATCCACTCCCCAATCCCCTTTTACCACAATAGAATATGATATCGAAGCCTTAGGGTTTTTACCCCCACCCCCATGCACATGCGTAATCTCCCGAACTGTGGAATTCAGATCCTTCTCCTGTAAAATCTCAGCCATTACAGCCCCAACACCATGAGACTTGCCTCCAACAGATAAGCTTAATTTCACGTTGGCCTGCAAAAGAATCCCCTCCACCCATCCTTGAAAGATTCGGCTGCTGCCCTATATGGACAGCAGAAATTGAGCCTCTCCCACCTACATTAGGGGAGGAAACCATCTCCCCTCCCTTCGAAAAAGCTGGAGGAATCCCTCCCTAAGAACCCGCCGCCGGCAAGGCCATCACCGGCTTAAAAGAACGGCTAAAACGGCCAGAAGAATTGTCGCCCAATTGATCGCCAGAAATCGCCCTAAAAATTTAACTTCCAACAAAGGGAAGGGTTTTTTTTTTGCCCACTTTCTTTATTATGTGACCTCCCGATAGGGAGGCCGGTTAGCATACCACAAGACCAGGAGGCCTTAGGTTAAAATTTAACTTCCAACAAAGGGAAGTTTTTTTTTTGCCCACTATTAAATCTTACAACCTAGTTGCATTCTGTCAGGGTTTAAACACGGTACCTCCCAGAGAGAAGTCATTCGCCCTTGCAAGCTTGTAAAATTTAACTCCCAACAAAGGGGAGGGGTTTTTTTGCCCACTATTAAATTAATATACCTAGTTTCATTCTGCCTGAGTTCAAACACGAGACCTCCCGGAGGAAGTCGTAGGCTCTTACCAACTGAACTGATGCTCCTTGGTAAAAAATTTAACTTCCAACAAAGGGAAGGGGGTTTTTTTGCCCACTATTAAATTTTACAACCTAGTTGCATTCTGCCAGGGCTCGAACATGGTACCTCCCAGAGAGAAGTAGTTCTTACTTACCAACTGAACTGATGATCCTTGGTTCGAAAAGACCAGCAGCAACAGAACAGCGATTAAAATCATTCTAATCCAATCCAGAAATAAGACAGTCTTCAATTGGTCTTTGCCGTTTGGTTTTAAAATTTAACTTCCAACAATGGGAAGGGGTTTTTCTTGCCCACTATTAATTTTAATACCTAGTTGCATTCTGCCGGGGTTCAAGCACGGTACCTCCCAGAGAGAAGTCGTTCACCCTTACCAACTGAACTGATGCCCCTTTGTTCTTCAATTGGTCTTTGCCGTTTGGGAAGATGATGCTAAATTTAACTCCTAACAAAGGAGAGGGTTTTTTTCCCACTAAAGGAAGGGTTTTTTTTTTGCCCACTATTAAATTTAATATCTAGTAAAGGTGATGACATCTAATGCTTTTGTGGTGTTAGTGGATGTTGATGAGGAAGAAAAGGTAGGGGATGTTTGCGCTTTAAATACTGAAGCATCTTTGAGTATTAGTGTGGGTAAGGAGGATGAACAGGAAGGTGAGGTCCAAGTTGAATCCGTGGTTAATGGAGGTACTGAGGTTACAAAGAAGCCAGAAGAGGATTTTGGGTTTTGTTATATGGGTGGAGTTGGGCCATTAAATGATCCAATGGAAGATCTTATTGCGGACAAGGTGGACAATAGGGGAGATATTGACGCTTCTACGGATGGGAAACCTGATGATGTTTTTGCTCCGCAGGGTGAACTTGTGCCTTTACAGGGGGTCACGGAGGATATTCATTCGGAAGAGAAGGAGAATTCTCATGATTCGTTATTTTCCGAGGAAGAGATTTCCCGAAACGAGGGTAATAAAAATGGGCAGCGAAAGGATTCTCCTCGGATGACTAGGAGCAAGCTTAAGGGGGTGACTTCTTCTTCTTCTAGTTCCCAATGACGGTTAAAATATGGAATGCGAGGGGGGTTGGAAATGTAGCAAATATGGATACGTTAAAGCTTTTTGTTTCTCAGCATAAGCCGTGGTGCTTAGCAATCTTGGAACCCAAAATCTAGGGGGATAGGCTTGATAAGATAGCAAGGCAGTTGGGTTTTGAGCATTATTTGCATGGGAACCCGATTAATACACACATTTGGATTATGTGGAGTTCGGGCTTTGATATGAGTCTGGTGTCTTGTTCTAATCAGCAGATTAGTGTTCGGGTTACGAATGGAGGTGAAGCTTGTGGGTTATTTTCTATTGTATATGCCAGTTGTGATCTGGTGGACAGGCATCCGTTATGGGCAGATTTGGCGCAGCTTTCGGCTCAATATGATGAGCCTTGGTTGGTGGGTGGTGATTTTAATATTATTGCTCAGCCTTCAGAAAAGCTGGGGGTAATGGGTGGGATTTTGCGGGTATGGATGATTTTAATCGCTGTTCTGTTGCTGCTGGTCTTTCCGAGATTGATTTGAGGGAAGCATTTACACTTGGTGTAACGGCCATGATGGGGCTAGGAGGATTTGGGAGCGATTGGATCGAGTTTTTGTTAATGGTGCTTTCTTATCCAAACATGGTAACGTGACTGTTACTCACCTTCCTCGGGATAAGTCGGACCACTCTCCGCTGAAGGTAAACTTTTTGTCGATCTCAAATCCGGTTCATGTTTTTAAATTTCAGCGCATGTGGCTTGACCATACAGATTTTCAATGTTTTATTGCTGAGATTTGGAACAAGTGGTATAATGGGAATGCTCTGGAGAAATTTCATAGGAAGTTATATGCTTTACCTAAGGCCCTTCGCAAATGAAGTTGGGAGGTTTTTGGGAACATCTTTCGCAAAATTAATAGGCTTCAGAATGAGATGATGGCCTTAGATGTTCAGCTTCAACATGGTTGGGATGATTCTATTGATCAGTCGTTAAAAGAGAAAAGGGTTAATTTGGCTCAGGTGCTAAGGTGGGAGAATGAAATGAATCAGCAACAATCGAGGCAGTTGTGGGTTAAAGATGGGGACAGAAATTCTACGTTCTTTCATGCTAGCATCAAGGAGAGGAGGATAATGAATTCCTTGCGTTTACAGTTGGCCGATGGCTCTTGGTGTGACAATGAGTAGGTGTTGGGGAGTTTGGGGGCGGACCACTTTGCAGACATATTTCGGTCTCGTCCACATGCCATTGATGATAGCCTTTTTGTGAGCATTGAGGAGGTGTTAACGGAGGATGATAATTTAGCAATTACTGTTGTTCCAGAAGAGAAAGAAATCTGGGATGCAATCAAATATTTGAATGCGGACAGCGCTCCGGTTGTTGATGGGTTCACGGGTCATTTTTTCAGGGGATGTTGGTCTATTATAAAGGAGGATATTGTGGCTGTTGTCCAATCTTTTTACAATGAGGCGGAATTGCCTAGGGGGTTGTCGTCCAATGTGCTTGTTTTGATTCCTAAGGTGGATAAGCCGAAGGATTTTAAGGATTTGAGACCGATAAGCTTGTCCACCATCATGAACAAGGTTATTTCAAAAATTCTTACTATACGGCTGGCTTTGGTTATTCTGAAGGTGATTTCTCAGGAGCAAACTGGTTTTGTGAAGGGTCGGGGTATTCAAGAGAATATTGCTTTGGCCCATGAGTTGGTGCACACGATTGATTAGAAAGTAACAGGGGGTAATATCTTATTTAAGCTTGACATGTCCAAGGCTTATGATCGTTTGGAGTGGGACTTTCTATTTTGTGCATTGGTCTCGTTTGGTTTCAGTGATAGAAGCAGGGACTTGATATGGAGGTTGGTCCAAGGTAACTGGTATTCAGTCCGGATGGGTGGTATTTCACATGGCTTCTTTGCTTCGTCTCATGGGGTGAGGCAAGGAGATCTTTTATCCCCTCTCTTGTTCGTTATTGCTCAGGAGGTGTTATCTCGGGCGTTGCATAGGGCGGTGGAGGAGGGTATATTTCTTCCGTACATTCATGGTCGAGGGGGTTTTCCTATTTCTCATCTGTTATATGCTGATGACTTGCTTATTTTCTGTAATGGGAGGAGGAACTCGATTGAAGGCTTAAGGGGAGTTTTAGCCAAGTATGAGATGGCTTCGAGGCAGCTGATCAATCATGAGAAGAGTGGTTTTTATGTAGGAAAGAGGATGAGGAACTTCGAGGTGGATAACATTTGGTGTTGGTCGGGATGTACACATCAACAATTCCCTCTAAAGTACCTGGGTATTCCTTTGTTAAAGGGGAGCTGAAGCAGAACGTGATGAAGAGGATAAATGGATGGAAGGCGAGGCTGCTATCTTTTAGAGGTAAATTGATTTTAATTAAGTCAGTTCTTAGTAGTATTCCTATTTATTCTATGGGGGTTCTAAAGGTGCCTAAGGGAGTGATAAAAAAGATTGAGGGGATGTTCGCAAATTTCCTTTGGAGTAGTGAAGGGGAGAAACGTCCCCATTGGGTAGCTTGGGATAAGGTTTGTAAACCTATTAAAGAAGGAGAATTGGGGGTGCGTTCGATGGGAGAAGTCAACAGTGCGTTATTGGCCATGTTGGCATGGGTTGCTAAACATGGCACATCCTTGTGGTCTCGGCTTATTCGGGAGAAGTATGGGCTGAGATGTACGGAGTCTAGTTCTCATGCTTGGAAGGCTGCTTCTTCTCTATTGCCACAGTTGGAGGAATGTGCCAGATGGATCATTGGCAAAGGGGATATTCGCTTCTGGGTGGATGATTTGTGCGGGGAATGTATTGGGGGCCCTAATCCGGTGGATCATATGCTTAAGGTTCGGGATGGCTTTGTTGCTATTGATGATTTATGGGTGCTGATTCTGAGTCATTTGAGGGAAAGCATTCAGAGAGTCTGTATTGATATGGATACGGAGGATAGGGTGGTTTGTACTTTGACAAAATCGGGTATGTTTGAGACCTCTACATGGTGGGATCATTATTGTATTTGGAGTCCTTTGGTGGACTGGGGTGCTAAGATTTGGCACAAAAATATTCCTACCAAGGTTAGTGGTTTCTGGTGGTGATTGATGCATAATGGTCGTCCGGTAGATGCAAGATTGGAGGAGAGGGGTTTTAATATTCCCCCGAGATACGTTTGCTGTCCTTTGGGTAGAAACAGAGAGACTATTGAGCATTTGTTTCTTCACTCGACGATGGCTCTCACTTTGTGGCAACATTGGTTCTCGTATTTTGGTATTGGGTATCATTATACGGACTTGCAGCATTTATGGGAGATTTGGTGCAGGGGTCAATCCAAGAGATTGCAGATTGGGTTGGTGCGTATGGGTATCATGATGTTTGTTTGCTGGGGATTGTGGAAGGTGAGATGCAAAATGGTTTTTGATGGCAAACAGATGGAGAGTGGAGCTATCATTGATGGGGTTCATCATGCGCTGTTGGATATGTATTCATCTTTGGTTCCTAAGGGTAAGCCAACGGCGGAGGCCCGGGACATTTTATCGGATTTGGGTTTAAGGGTGGCATAGGTAAAGAGTAGGAAGATTAGAACGCTAAGATGGGAGCCTGCGCGTGATTACTTCTACACTCTAAATACGGATGGTTCTTCGGTTCATGGTGAGTGCTCGGGAGGAGGAGTCATTCGGGATTGGAGGGGTGGTTTTATTGGGGCTTATTCCAATTTTTATGGGATGGGCACTAATATGCAGGCAAAAATTTTCGCCCTTCGTGATGGTTTAAGGTTATGTCGGGATCTTCAATTAACATATGTGCGTGTGGAATCCGATTCGTTGGTGGCTGTGGGGATATTAAGAGGCCAATTTACTGGTCCTTGGAGATATTCGTATGAGCTAAGGGAGTGCAGCGGATTAATGGGTGGTTTTGGCATTAGACACGTGTTAAGGGAAGCAAATGGTGTGGCGGATAGTCTTGCAGCGATTGCCCATGATCATCGACAACATATGAGATATTCTATGGCTCATGAGTTGCCGGGGGAGGTGGTAAATGCTTTAAAGTTTGATGATGGGGGTACATATATGGTCCGTCATTGACATGGGTTATTTTGTTTGGATTCTGTGGCTTTGCTGGTGTAATTTTGCTGCCTTGCTGATGGATTACTGCTATGAAAGCTTCAGCCGTGCGACACTCTTATACATGGTTAAAATTTTCTGCAGTGGCAGACTCCACCATGCGACACTCTTGGCCTCGATGGTCACGACTCGTGACGTTAAGGACGACTCGTCCCCGGAATGGTTAAAGTTTATGTCTTCTTCGAGCGTCCGCTCCCTTTTGGATGGAGCGTCCGCTCCCCTAGCTAATTGGGCTTGGCGTTTTTGGGCTGCTTATGGCAGATTGGGCTTGGTCTGGATTTGGTTTGGTGGCATTCATGGCCATGGACTGTCTTATTTCTGGATTGGATTAGTATAGTTTGGTATTGTTGGGCAAGCTTTTGTATATTGGCTTTAGAGTTGGGTTCCTTTCCCACTCATCCTTGTAATTTTATTTTATCAATAAATTTCCCAAGTGACATCCTAGTTTCTTAAAAAAAAGAAAAACCCTAAACTATAACTCATATCCTATACCATATACCCCATACACCAGACACTCATACATTATACCCTAAATCATATACTTTGTATCATATACACATACCATATACTCTAAATCATAACTCATATACATATACCCTAAACCTTCACCTATACCCTAAAACCTAACCCATACCCTAAATCATACCCCACACCCTAAACACAAATTTATATACCTAAATCCTAAATCATATATACCCCAATACCCTAAACCCTAAATCATACCCCATACCCTAAACCCTAAATTATATGCCTAAACACCTTATAACTCATGCACATAAAAAAATTAAGAATTTTTAAATAAAATTATTTTCAATATATCCAATCCCTTAAACATACACCAGACTCTCATACCCTAAACCATAACTCATATCCTATACCATATACCCCATACATCAAACACCCATACTTTATACCCTAAATCATAGACTCCATATCATATACTCCCTCCGTCCCACGTGAATGCAAACTTATTTCCTTTTTAGTCCGTCCCACGTGAATGCAAACTGCCCAAAATGGAAATAAATTTATTATTTTATATTCACCCTACCCCACCCACTCATTCTCTCTCTTCATTTCCTACCACACAATTTATTCAACCAACTCCACTCATTCTCTCTCTTCATTTCCTACCACACATTTTCATTATCTTAATAATATTTCTTAATTATCGTGCCCGAAAAAATGGTCCACAATGACGTGGGACGGAGGGAGTACACATATCATATATACTAAATCATAACCCATATAAATATACCCTAAACCTTAACCTATACCTCAAATAGTTTTATTTATCCAAAAAAAAAGTATACTCCCTCCATCCCACCAAAACTGAGACCAAATTTCTGGGCACGCGAATTAAGGAAAAGTAAGAGAGAGAAAAAGTGAAAGAAAATGTTGTGAGTATGAAGAATTAAATATGAGAGAGAATGAGTGGGAATAATAGTTAGGAGAGAGAATGTTGTGAGTGTAAAAGTGAAATAGGAGAGAGAATGAATGGGATAAATAGTGAAGATTCCTTTGCCATTTTGGGCAGTATCAGTTTTGGTGGGACGGACCTAAAAGGAAATAAGTATCAGTTTTGGTGGGACGGAGGGAGTATATGCTATTGTCCGTCCCTCTTCTATTATGTACTTTTATTTCTTTAAAAACTCTTAACTTTTTAATATAACTTTTTGTATAAAATTTCACTACTAACCAACATCTCAAATAGTTTTATTTATCCAAAAAATACATTAAAAAATTAAAAATATATGCTCCCTCCGTCCCGTCCGAAAGGGCAAAGTTTGTGCCTTGCACGAGAATTAAGAAAAGTGACATAGGAAAGAGAAAAAGTGTATAGTGGAATAAATGTTGTTAGTGAAAGGTGATGTAGGAAAGAGAAAGTTGGGTAGGAAATAGTTAATGGATTTTTATTGTGACAGTATGACAAGTGAGTCCCACAAATAAAGAAGTAATAAAAAACTTTTCATTTCTGAGCACGGAGGGAGTATATGATATTGTCCGTCCCTCATCTATTATACTCCCTCCGTCCCACACCATTTGATACCAAAATTTTGAGCACGGGGATTAAGGAAAGGTAAGAGAGAGAAAAAGTGGAGAGAGAATGTTGTGAGTGTAAAAGTAAAATAGGAGAGAGAATGAGTGGGAGGAATAGTTAGGAGAGAGAATGTTGTGATTGAAAAAGTAAAATAGGAGAGAGAATGAGTGGGATAAATAGTGAAGATTCCTTTCCATTTTGGGTAAGTATCAATTGGTGTGGGACGAACCAAAAAGGAAATAAGTATCAATTGGTGTGGGACGGAGGGAGTATTCTTTTATTTCTTTAAAAACTCTTAACTTTTTTTTATATAACTTTTTTGTAAAAAAAATTCACTACTAACCAACATCTCAAATAGTTTTATATATAAAAAATATAAAAAAATTAAAAAAGTAAATATGTTATTGTCCATCCCTCTTCTATTATATACTTTTATTTCTTAAAAAAAATCTTAACTTTTTTTATATAACTTTTGTAAAAAATTTCATTAATAACCAAAATCTCAAATAGTTTTATTTATCAAAAAAAAATATAAAAAAAATTAAAAAAGTAAATATATGCATTGTTCATCCCACTTCTATTATATACGTTTATTTCTTTAAAAAATATTAACTTTTTTTATATAACTTTTTGTAAAATTTCACTAATAAACCACATCTCAAATAGTTTTATTTATCCCAAAAAAAATATAAAATAATTAAAAAAGTATATATGCTATTATCCGTCCCTCTTCTATTATATACTTTTATTTCTTTAAAAAAATCTTAATTTTTTTATATAACTTTTTGTAAAAAATATCACTACTATCCAACCTCTAAAATAGTTTTATTTATCCAAAAAAAATATACAAAAATTAAAAAAGTATACTCCCTCCGTCCCACCCGATATAGGATTTTGGCTCCCGACACGGGGATTAAGGAATAATGATATTTTAATAAAATGTTGTGAGTGTAAAAGAATGAGTGGAGAGAGAATGAGTGGAGGGTGTAATAAATTATAATGGTGTTGTGAGTATTAAAATAATGTAGGAGAGAGAATGAGTGGGATTGGGTGAATATTTTATTATTATAAACTTTCCATTTTGGATTGTCCAAATTCGGATGGGACGCCCAAAAAGGAAATAAATCCTATATCGGGTGGGACGGAGGGAGTATATGCTATTGTCCGACCCACTTCTATTATAATATACGTTTATTTCTTTAAAAATTCTTAATTTTTTTTTATATAAATTTTTGAATAAAATTCACTACTAACCAACTTCTCAAATGGTTTTATTTATTCAAAAAAATAAAATAAAATAAAAAAGTTTACTGTATATGTTATTGCCCGTCCCTCTTTTATTATATACTTTTATTTCTTTAAAAAATCTTTACTTTTTTTATATAACTTTTTGTAAAAAAATTAACTAATATCCAATTTCTCAAACAATTTTATTTATCCAAAAAAAATATGTAAAAATTAAAAAAGTATATATGCTATTGTCTGTCCCACTTATATTATATACGTTTATTTCTTTAAAAATTCTTAAATTTTTTATATAACTTTTTGTAAAAAAAAATTCACTACTAACCAACATCTTAAATAGTTTTATTTATCCAAAAAAAAATAAAAAAGTAAACGCTATTGTCCGTCTCTCTTTTTTCTATTATATACTTTCATTTATTAAAAAATTCTTAACTTTTTTTATATAACCTTTTTTTAAAATTTCACTACTAACTAACATCTCAAATATTTTTATTTATAAAAAAAGAAATTAAAAAAGTAAATGCTATTGTCCGTCTCTTTTTTTTCTATTATATACTTTCTTTTCTTTAAAAATTCTTAAATTTTTTATATAACTTTAAAAAAAAAATTCACTACTAACTAATTTCTCAAAGAGTTTTATTTATCCAAAAAAATTAGAAAAAAATTAAAAAAGTAAATCCTATTGTCCGTCTCTCTTTTTCTATTATATACTTTCATTTCATTAAAAATTCTTAAAATTTTTTTATATAATTTTCTTAAAAAAATCACTACTAACTAACATCTCAAATAGTTTTATTTATCCAAAAAAATTAAAAAAATTAAAACAGTAAATGCTATGGTCCGTCTCTCATTTTTCTATTATATACATTCATTTCTTTAAAAATTCTTAACTTTTTTATATAACTTTATAAAAAAAATATCAATACTAACTAAAATCTCAATTGTTTTATTTATCCAAAAAAATAAAATAAAATAAGTAAATGCTATGTAATTTATTTACTAATCCGTCGGTAATAATATGTAATTTATTTACCGACGGATTTTAATCCGTCAGTAATTAAATCCGTCACTATTCCGTGACTACCCTAAAATAAAAATTTAATAATTATTTTAAATCATTTAGCAACGACACAAATCCGTCGGTAATAATAAGTAATTTATTTACCGACGGATTGTCAGTAATTAAATTTGTCACTATTCTGTCGCTACCTAAAATATAAATTTAATAATTATTTTAAATTATTTAACAACGACTCAAATCAGTCGGTAAAAATATCCATCGCTATTCCGTCATAAATCCATCGGTAAAAAAGTGCGCAAAAAATGGCGACGGATTAGAGACGGAATGGAATCCGTCGGCATATCCGTTGCTAAATCCGTCGGTAATCTCGTCCTAATTTCGTTTTTTTATTTTTCACTCTAGGTTGTTTCTGTTTCATTGCTAATCCGTTGCTAATAGCGACGGATTTATTTTCGTCGCTAATTTCCGTCGGTATCTGTCAGTTTTCTTGTAGTGTGTGCTGATAACGAGAGCTTCTCGGCCTACACTCCCATCAATGGAAGGATGTTGTACATGGAAAACTCTGCTAGTTTCAATGTCGTGGGACTTTGAAAGGTTGTGTCGAAGATGACTTCAGGCAAAGAACTGACTCTCGTGGATGTGTTGCATGTCCTACACATTCGCAAGAATCTATTTTTTCGGATTGTTGTCGAGAAAGGCTGAGTTTAGACTAGTGTTTGAGTCAGATAAGTTTGTATTGACCATGAATGGTTTGTTCCCTGAGAAAGGATACCTTGATAATGGTCTTTTTAAAATGAATGTAATGAATGTTTACCGCCTAGAGGCAAAGAATAACAGTGTTTCTTTTGTTTACTTGTTGGATAGTCCTAATTTATGGCATGATATATTAGGTCATGTGAATTTCAACACAATTAAGAAGTTAGTGAGTCAAGAAATTATTCCTATGTCTTAATTTCAACACAATTAACGGTTATCCAACATGGATGAAGAATGCCCGCAACCAAACTTTCTTTCTTATTTCAATTATGGAACGTCAAAGCAGTTGGATATAGTGTAGATCAATAATTTCGAACTTGTAGTGACATTAAATATATTTTGGAAACAAATATTGGCTATATTTTTGTAATGAGATTTGTATAGATTTGTGTGTTTTTTTAATTGTTTTGTTGGTACTAGTCATTTACCATGCCAATATTATTTAGTAGATGGATATGCTAAAAATTTAAGGAAAGTGAGTCAGATGATGTTATGTGACTAGTTAACTTTTGTTAGGTTTATAACGATAATTTGGACAGAATCATGTCAAAACAAGATAAATGATAGTTCTGTGATGATATTTTCCAAAAAAAAAAGTTCAGTGAGGATATTTGAAAATGGGAAAAAGTTGAGTGATCATTTCATTATTTAGCCTTTTTATATTAATAAAATAAAATGGGTTTGTGAGTTGTACATGTATGATAATTGAAAAATGAGATTTGATTTTCTGTTTTTTTTTTTTTTTTTTTTCGAAAATAAAAACAGGTCTCGTGGTTGGAATATATGACGTATACTCAAATCATTCAATTATGAGATTAATCAAGTTTGTGATTTGGCCAAGGAGTGCTCAAGAGTGAGTCAGTGAGCGAGCAGAGCGCAAGTTAATGAGAGAAGTATTAGGAATATTATATTAGAATTCTATATTCTATATTATATACTTCTTTCATTCCATGATAATCTGGAAAAATACATTTATTGGGTGTCCCATAATGATTTGTATTTTTCCAAAATGAAAATGAGACCCACTTGTCTCTACTTACAACCATTACCTGCTTACTTCACTTTCTCTCTTCTACCCAACCATCTACACTCACAACACATCACCTTTTACCTTAATTCTCGTCCCAAGCAAAAAAGTGCTTATTTCTATGGGACGGAGGGAGTATTGTTATATATTTTATATAGTTTAGGAAACTCAATTTTTGTATTAGATTAGGCAAGAAAATATTTGTAATAGATCTAGAAATCTTCTAGGAGATTACCTCCTTTCATTATAAACCCTATAAATATGTACCTCTAACATCATAATTAATTGAGTCATTCGTACCAATTCTTTTCTTCTTTGTATGATTGGCTTCGTCTCTCTCTCTGAAATCTTATATGGTATCAGAGCAGATCCATAATGGGACTTCTTCGTCAAACCCACCACCATTCGCTTCCGCCACTCTACCAATCCTTTCTCCCCCCTCCCTCTCCGTTTTTTTTTCTTAAACTTTTGACACTTCTTCTCCCATAGTCGAACAACTAAACCCCTAGGCCTTTATTCTTATTCTTCTTTTTCACTTATCTCAATGTCATGTTGAGTATTAGTTCTCACTTTCCTAAATTTTCTATTTTCATAAATTTTTGACTTAGTCTCATCTTCAGCCATATACAAAAACCCACACAAATACCTATTCTTCAACACCTCCTAAATCATAACCCTAAATTGCTACCTCAATGGCCGTCCCACCCTAACACCACACTCTAGCTCTTCGCTCAATCTCCCTTTAAAAACTAAACCCAATTCGTCATTGAGACGTAAAATAAAATTCTAAACCAATTCGTCGTTGAGACGTAAAATAAAACTCAAACCCAATTTGTGTTGATATTTAAAATCGTCGTTGAGACGTAGTCGATGAGACGCAAAATTCCTCGTCATTGCGACGTAAAATTATCGTCATTGTGACGTAAAATTTCCGTCATTACGACTTAAATTATCGTCATCACGACGTAAAATAGTACTTGTACAATATTCTTACTCTTACCCCTATTTACATCTTTTCCTCATAGTTTTTGTCATTACGACGTAAAATAAACAGCAAAGATCAACTCGATGATATTTTCACAACGCTACTTCACTAAGCTCACCTTCATATTATTATGTTCAAGATTTGACTCTGCTATCGGCCGTCCATCTTGCGAGGGCATGATAGAGATATACCAAATCATAATCATATAATATGTTTCCTTATTTTAATAGTTTCCTTATTATTATATTTTCTTATTGTAATAGTATTTGTTAGGACCTAACTATGCAAACCACATAGTTATACAGGGTTTTGACAAGGAAACATATCATATCCAATGTTATATGTCAGCCAAGATAACTCATGAACATTCGACAGCCATGACTCATCTGCATATCTCTTATATCAACTGGACAGCAATGATGTAATGATCAAACACCAAGATAAATCATATAAATCAATGTATTTATTAACAAGAGGATCATTACATAATCATCAACTCAACTCCTTGTCTCCTAAACATACAAACTCAAAGAACAAAGCCTGACAGCTAAGGTTCTCAACAGCAGAGGTCTCATCCCTCTGACAGCTATGATCTTCAACATCAGCAGCAGTGAAGTATTTCTGTGATGATCAAGATGTGCCTTGCCCCAACAGTTGTTGCCAGCTCATCTCCATGAAGATCACATAAAATGGTTGCAGATTACAGCCTGTTATTATCCAGTCATCAAAGCTCTAAATGCAAACACTATTTCACCCACTTGCATTTACTCCCTTGTCTCCTCCAACGGCTATATTCAAGCCTATAAAAGGAAACCTTCAAGACTGAAGACAATGCCCTTCTACACACAACCTTTACAACCACACCTTCAACCTTTCCACACCTGCAAAACCTGCAACCAACAATCAAACAATCTGAGACACTTGTAACTGAATTCAAGTGTATAAACTATTGTGTAACCACTTAAGACTGACTTTAAGTGGAATTGTAATTTGCTTCGTAATAAGCAATATCCCTAATTGACTGTACTAATTAGGAAGAGGAGGTTCAAGGAACTTGCCTAAATAATCCTTTGTAAATCTTAAAGGGAACTAGATTTAAGTGGATTGATCTCACTTGTCAAGGTTGACAGTGAGGGTGGACGTAGGAGGAGTGAACTCTGAACCACCTTAAAATTCTTGTGTTCATTTGGTATTATCACACAATACACACACACATCTACACACACATACACTATTCACTTGTCTTTACATTATTTCAACACTATTTATTCCGCTGCACATTTCACTCTTGTCTTTTAAATCAGTTAGTATCTGACAGCTAAGATTGCACCTCAGCTGTCAAAGCTTAACTGCCTAACCTTTGAACTGATTAAGCAAACAGGACCTTTCAATTGGTATCAGAGATTGTCTTCACCTACAAAAATCTAACAACTTGTGAAGGATCAATTCTCAACCCACCATGCCTCAACCAAGGAGAAATAATGAGAAAGACATTCCACACATTGATGACTGTGGATCCTTTGAAATATATGCATCAAAAATTAAAACCTACCTTGATGCAAACAGCATCTGGAACTGGTATGCCCTTGTAAATGAAGTTACCTGCCCTGTCACTGTAGATTCAAATGGTGGGCCCAGTAAGATGAAATCCCCAGAATTCTGGACTGATTCAGAAAGGCAACTAGTCAGTGCCAATCTTAAAGTCAAGAACATACTCCAAAAGAGTGTAAATGACTCCCTAGCACAAGAAATTGCCAAAGAGCCAACTGCAAAGGCTGCTTGGGAACTCATCCATACCAAGTTTCAAAAACACACCAGTGTCAGAACTCAAAACATGTACAATCTACTTAGACAACTTGACAATTTCAAGTTCTACCCTGGTGAAAAAGTAAGTACTGCATAACCAAGATTTGAAGCAAAACCCAGATTTGAAGATCTGGTCAGATCCATTGCTGACCATGGAAAAACATTTGAGAACTAAGATCTGTGTCTCAAAATATATTCCAACCTCCCCAAAGAATATGAGAAGGTAGCCCTACATATAAGAGAAGGTGCAGAATGGAGCACCATGACTGTTGAACAATACTTTGGAAAGCTTGAGGCTTATGAACTAGAAGGAATGATAAAACTTCAACCAGTTCCCTCCATTTCACAAACCCTTGCCTTAGCTGCCCAAGAAACCACTCACAAACCCATCACTCAACAAGACATTGATTCCATGGTTCTTATTTCCAGAAAGTTAACCAACCCTCAAACAATCTCTCTCAAGGAGACCTTCCAAGTCTCATATCCATGGCTGTCAGAAATACCTTGAGAGCACATAAGAAGTCTTTTGAGAGAAGTTATAGCCCATCCACTTCTGAACATGAGAGCCATAAAAAGAAAGTTGAATGCTTCAACTGTAAAAAGCTTGGTCACTACTCATCTGACTGTCCTGAACCAAGAAAACCCAAGGACAATCAGACAGCTAAGAAATTCTCCTACTCCAAGGAGATCATTCACAGTTCAAGATGTAGCTGCTACAACTGCACAAAGAAGAAGAATGAAAAGAACAAGGAGCAAGTACTGGTTGCTGACTCATCTAAGTTCAGTGATGAGGAGTTTGATTTCAGTGATTCTGAAAGTGAAGGAGAAGAAGTAATGATATGCCCAATGGCAGGAGATGATGAAGATTCAGACAATGAAGAAGACCTTGAAGCCTTAGCTGTTGCTGAAGAACTAAAGTAGGTACCTCAGTTTAACTCTTTAAATAATGAAGAATTTAAACAATTAGTTAGTACTCTTTTAATTCAAATAAAAAGACACCAAAATAGCTTTGCTTCATTGCTCACTGATAATCTATCCCAAAGTAAAACCATTGATAGCCTTGAAAGAGCCAACCAAGGACTGAAAGTTCAAAACCTTATGCTTGAAAAGGCAAATGAAGAGCTGACAGCTAAGAATTCCAAACTTCTGGAAGCCAACCAAATAAACACCAACCTTGAAAAGGAAAATGAATCTCTTAGAAAGAAGTTTGAGTCCTGGAACAAGTCAGGAGAAGCCTTAACTCTTTTTAGCTACAACCAAAGACACCCAAGTGACAAATCAGGGATTGGAGCCAATAATCCCACTATGAAAACCTATACCCCTCTCACTGATGAAAGGGCTATTGACAAAATGGTTTTTGAAAGCATGAACTATGTCAAAGCCCAAGAAAATGTCTATCCCATTCAAACCAAGGAGGACTTCAAGAAAATGGGAAAAATGGATGAAGCTAGATCTAGTCACATAGATGAAACTCATATAGCTAGCTCAAGTCAATCCAAAGGCAAAGGAAAACAAGCAAATAAAGGCAATTACATTTTGTAAAGGAAAGGAATCAAGGAGCAAGTGAAGAAAAACCACCACAAGACCACTGGACAGCAGAGATCTTCTAGACAGCCAAGATTCCCTAGACAGCCAAGATATGATGGACAGCAGAGATCTCCCAGACAGCAAAAATTTTACAACCATCACTCTTATTCCAAACAACAAAGACCCAACTGGCCATACTCAAATGGAAGAAGTCATGCCAGTCAAAATACCTCTCCTAGATCATCTAACTCAAACAGTACCCAAACCACAACCAGTTCTATAACCAATCCCAACCTACTGCTCATACACCCTATATGTTGCAGATCATGGGATATTATAATGCCCTAAACCAGTATTTTGGGAAGAGGGCAATGAACAAATCTAGGGTACCAAAGAAATTCTAATCCTTTGGACCCAAAAGAATAAAAGGGTACCATAAATTTATTTTTCTGTTTTGTAGGAACCTAGGAAAGGAATATGGTATTTGGACAGTGTATGCAGCAGACACATGACCTTCAACAAGGAGTGGTTGCAACAATATGACCCTGAAAATGGTCCAAATGTAACTTTTGGTGATAACTCTCAAGCCAAAGTCAAAGGATCAGGGAACCTTGTTACTAAATACATTATTTTCACTAATGTGTCTTATGTAGAGGGTCTCAAGCACAATTTGATTAGCCTTAGTAAAATTTGTGACAAGGGATATCATGTTGTATGTTCCAAAAACCACTGCACTGTCAAAGATGTCAACAACAAGTCAATTCTCTCTGGAATCAGAAAAGGCAACCTCTACTGTCTAAACTTAGAAGTTGTGGAATCATCAGATGCCCTTTGACTACTCTCCTACAGTCAATCTGATATGTCATGGCTTTGGCACAAAAGATTGGCTCACCTCAACCTCAAAAGTATTTCCAAATTAGCCAATTCAAACCTAGTAAAAGGCCTACCCAAAATACCCTTCAAAAAGGACAAGCTGTGCAAATCCTATCAATGTGGAAAGCAAAAGAAATCCTCCTTCACTGCCAAAACCAGATTAGATACCTCAAAACCCCTGCAATTACTCCACATGGATCTTTTTGGACCAATCAGAACCAGATCTCTTGGTTGAAAGAGATACTCTCTAGTTGTAGTGGATGACTACACTAGATTTACTTGGATCATCCTTCTTGAATCCAAAAGGGAAACCTTGGAATAACTAGTCAAACTGTTCAACAAAATTCAAAACCAAAAAGGACTCTCCATCATCAAAATCAGATCTGACCATGGCAAGGAATTTGAAAACATAGGTGTTGAAGAGTATTGTGATCAAAAAGGGATTGAGCACAACTTTTCTGGTCCTAGAACACCTCAGCAAAATGGAGTTGCTGAAAGAAAGAACAGAACAATTTGTGAAGCAGCAAGAACTATGCTGTCAGAAAACAACCTCCCTAAATACTTTTGGGGAGAAGCAGTCACCACTGTTGTATATGTTCAGAACAAGACTCTCATTAACAAGTTTCACTCCAAGACTCCCTATGAGCTATGGAATGGTAGAACACCAACCATCTCATACTTCCATGGCTTTGGAAGTAGATGCTTTATTCACAATAATGGGAAAAACAACCTTGATAAATTTGACTCAAAAAGTGATGAAGGAATTCCTTGGATACTCCAATATAAGCAAAGCCTATAGATTTTACAACAAAAGGAGACTTGTTGTAGAAGAATGAATCCATGTTGACTTTGATGAAAACAATGACCAAAGCCACACTAAATTGTGTGATTTTGATGAAGCTGTTGGTAACTCAGACAATCTACCTGAAGTGTCTCCTGTACATGACCCCTCAAGCCTCAATCTTGAAGAAGATTCACCTTACCTTCCTTATATGGTGCCCAAAGACACTAATAAACAACCTGTTGTGTCTGACAGCCAAGAATCCCTTCACAACAACAAAGGTGCATCTGACAGCTATGATACACCAGACAGCTTACCTTCATCCAGTCATCAAAATTCCCTTAAAAATAACCCCATTCAACCTTGCTGCAACACAAATCTCTCTACTCCTCAACCTGAAACCATTACACATACCATCCCTTCAAACAAAAACATCTTTATTGACCTTCCAATACATAAGATGGATATTCCTCCAAACATGCCTGTCTATGACTCTTTAATGAGTGCCTTTATCTCTCAAATTTAACCCAAGAAAATCAATGAAGCCCTTCAAGACCCAGATTGGATTGAAGCAATGGAAGAAGAACTAGAACAATTTGAAAGAAATAAAGTTTGGAAGCTTGTTCCAAAGCCTAAAAACCAAACTGTCATTGGGACAAGATGGGTGTTTAGAAACAAGATGAATGAAGAAGGCTTGGTGATAAGGAATAAAGCCAGATTAGTGGCTCAAGGGTACAGACAAGAAGAAGGAATTGACTATGATGAAACATTTGCCCTTGTTGCGAGACTGGAAGCTATAAGGCTATTTCTGGCCTATGCATCATTCAAGAAGATGAAGGTGTTCCAAATGGATGTCAAAAGTGCTTTCCTGAATGGAATATTGAATGAAAAGGTCTTTGTATCTCAACCCCCTGGTTTTGAGCATCCAAAATTTCTAGATCATGTATATAAGTTGGACAAAGCCTTGTATGGGCTTAAGCAAGCACCTAGGGCTTGGTATGACACCCTATCTAAATACCTCCTTGGTAAAGGATTTACCAAAGGCCATATTGATAACACTTTGTTTATCAAGAAATATGGAAAAGACCAGCTACTTATCCAAGTCTATGTTGATGACATTATTTTTGGCTCATCAAATGAAGACTTGTGCACTGAATTTGGTGAAATCATGAAGAATCAATTTGAGATGAGCATGATTGGTGAGCTCACATTCTTCCTAGGTCTTCAAGTCAAGCAAATGGATGAAGGGATCTTCATTAATCAAGCCAAGTATACAAGGGACATGATCAAGAAGTTTGACATGCAAACTGCTTCCCCATCTAGAACCCCTTTGTCAACCACAACCAAGCTACATGCTGATTCTGATGGCCAAAGTGTAAATCCAACACTTTATAGAAGCTACATTGGATCACTCCTATATGTGACAGCTTCAAGACCTGATATTATGTTCAGTGTTTGCCTTTGTGCAAGATTCCAAGCTAATCCTAAAGAATCTCATCTCTCAGCTGTCAAGAGAATCTTGAGATATCTAAAAGGAACACCTGAATATGGCTTGTGGTATCCCTCTTAATCACCATTCTCCCTAATTGGCTTTACTGATTCAGACTATGTTGGATGCAATTTAGATAGAAAATCCACAAGTGGTGGTTGCCAATTTATTGGATCAAGAATAATCTCTTGGTCAAGTAAGAAGCAAACTTCAGTAGCTACCTCAACAGCTGAGGCTGAATACATTGCTGCTGGACTGTGTTGCTCTCAAATTCTCTATCTTAAAAGTCAACTCCAAAACTTTGGGATGGACTTGTCAAATATACCTATTTTCTGTGACAATTCCAGTACCATTGACATGACAGAAAACCTGTCCAACACTCCAAAACCAAGCATATTGAAGTGAGACATCACTTCATAAGAGATCATGTAGAAAAGGGAAATATCAACTTAGCCAAAGTATGTACTGAAGATAATGTCTCTGACGTCCTAACAAAAGCAATGGATGAAAAGAGATTTGAGATGCTAAGAGCTATGTTAGGAATGATAAACTTGCCAAAATAAAGATTTTTTATTGATAAAAGGAAAACATTACATATGGATGCCGTCAACATTTTGAGATATGACAGTTAACCTTTACCTTACACTAATACCTTCATCATTCAAATCCAAACACATGCCCACCAAACACACAAGTTTTCAAGACACAAAAACAAATACATATCACCAAAAGCTTCTCAATACCTCCCTTCTCTCACAGCTATCCCTCTTACAAGACTCTGACAGCTAAGAACCCTCTTCTTAACTGTTCTTTGGCAAAAAATGAATATCCTCATCCATAAATCCATATTCATTATAGAGATCATCAGGAGCCTTATAAACATTCTCCTTGATCTCCCCATATCTCTCCAGCCATACTGGGCGCCTCTGCATGAATGGATCAATGGCTGATGAAGAGAACTGTAAGGAAGGCCACACCCTCCTTGACCACCATTCCTCCACAGCATTATAAGGAGGATAATCTCTTAATGGAGAGACAAAGCTAAATGTCCCCGAAGTATTAGCACTCTCCTGGGCAATGATTGCTTGATCAGACTGAGGACCCACATCATTCATAGCTGCTGGACTCAAGCACTTGAGAAATTGAGAAAACAACCTCATATAAGCCTTGGAAGGAGAACTCTGCACTCCTACAAAGTTGTCTCATGTCCCCTCAAGAACTGCTTGACTCAGTGTTAGTGAGTCCCTTGGTACAGCTGTGAACTCCTTGACAGCTTAGAAATCAGGTCGATCAATAGATGTGTCAACCTTAATCAGTTCTTTGTTTTCAAGCTTCACTAGCTCTCCCAATGTGTAGACTCTCTCTACAACTGCCCCACCTTGCCTACTTGACTCACCCTCCTTTCCTTTACCAAACAGCTTAACCTTAGCTGTCTGATCATCTTTATTCTCACAAACCAACTTTGTCTTACCTTTGTCTCTAGCTATCTCCTCTAATCTGTTTTTCTCACCCTCCAACAAAGCTAATCTCTCTTCCTCCCAAAACTTCTTTCTTATCTCTCTCTCTCTCTCATCTCCTCCTCCTTTTGTGGATCATCATTTGGCAATTGATCAACCTCCTGTTCTAAAGCATTATCTGTTTGAAGTTGGTATGACCAAAACTCCCTCTCAAACCTTTCCTCCCTAGTTTCCTCTACCTTTGGACTCTGAAAAACCAGTTTCTTTGCTGTCTTAGTCATCTTGCTAGGACTAAACATTGAAACTAATCTTCCCATTTACTTTATGGCTATATTGGATTGGATGAATATCATAATCTGATACATTTCCTTTTATAGACAATTTTTTTGCTTCTGTCAACATAGTGGCAATGATCAAAATAGGCTTGGTTGATCATCAAGTCTGACAGCTATGATCTGAGTTCTTGCCAAATTAAAGAGTATGGAAACTTGCCACTAACAAATATTCATTTATTTCTCTAATTTATTCCCTTTGAAAATTCGCCTTTGTGTACGGAATTAACTCCCATGTTTTATGGAAGTTATGGCAAGTAATGAGTGGGGGACAAAATTCACTATTCATGAACAGTCACACTCTTAAATGCTCATTTTTAACTGTTGCTCTAACCCACGTATTAGCCGTTTGAACTACACAAAATCCCTCCTCAATTACCATTTAACCTTGCGAAATTAACCCCTCTTCAATCAAACATTCTTCTCCCTTCTAAATCCCTCTTTGATTCCCTCTGTTTTTCGAAACCCTAATTCTCTGTTCTATTCAAACATGTCCTACCCTGAAGCTCATGGGTATTTCATCAAGCCTGACTTCTATGAGCATGAGGTTGGTGCTCTTATCAAAGAACTTCTTGAATCCAACAATCTTTGTATTATGATGGAAGCTCAACCCCCCATCTATGAGAAATTATGCAGGGAGATTTATATGGCTGGACAGAGACTTGAAGATGGATCAATTAGAATCAACATTGATGGAACCGAGATTCATGTATCTCCCAAGGTGGTCTCTGAAGCATACAACATTCCAATTAGAGATGGAACCAGGAGCAATCTTTGGGATAGAACAAACTGTGCCTTAGAGATGTTCTACAAAAGATTTTTTGATGAACCAAGTTGCAACTACCAGATAGCACAGACCAAACCCATTAAAAAGATGACCTTGGATCTGTTTAAATCTACCCTAATGGATGTTATCAACAAGGGGTTTGATGGAAAGCAGTCATCTTTTGACCAAATTAGTCCCAATGAATGGAAGCAAGGTTTAAGCTTGATAGCTAAGGATGTAAATTGGAGTGTTGCTATGCTGCACAATTTTCAACTAGCTACATCCTCCTCACCATGGAAGTACAAGAAACAAACTCCAAAGATGAACAAATTCAGGTTTATGAGTGGAATCCTACACCACTTAATCCCAAAGCTGAACCCTCCTCTAAAAGATATGTGGCTTGAAACTACCTCTCTTATGCAAACCAGGAGTTTCAACTCAAGCACATTCAGGCTCAAGGGAAAGAAAAAGTTGGAGTTTGGGGACAGCTCTGAAAATCTGGATGCAGCCACTCTAAGACTGAAAGAGAAAGCTGAAAGTGACATGAGATTGTGGAAGTCATTGGTCCACATGGTCAATGACAAGAGATCAAAAAGGAAGCATGACAAGGGTGTCATAATCAAAGAAAGAAATCAAGAGACCTCTCCAAGCAAAGTCAAGAAAAGGATTGGGCAAGCCAAAATGAAGAAAACTGGGAAAGGAAAAAAGCTTCCCAAAGGAAAGAAAACACAAGAAGTGGTTGAGCAAGTGGATGAGCAAGAAAGTGCTCAAGTGACTAATAAAGGAAAGAACATTGCTGAGGAACAACACTCTGACAGTGAAGAAACCCAATCAGATACTATTTTCAAAGCCATTGATGAGTATGCTGGTGAAGAGGAAGTTGGTCTTGAAAGTGAGTATGAAGAAAATCTAAGAAGAGCTGTTGCTGAGTCTTTGGTGTAAGAAAGACAGAGAACAGTTAAAACTGGACAATCCTCTGGGACAGCAATGGATACCTCTGTTCTGACAGCTAAGGTTCCTTTGGCTGCTGAAATCTCAACTAAGGTAACTCCTACCCCCTCTCCTTCTCTCAATACTTTCTCTAGGAAGAGAAAAAGTGACAAGATGCTCCCCTCTCCAAAAGGTTGAAACCCAATACACCTCAACCCTCTTCATCCAAAGACCAATCTAGCTCACCTCATGAATCAATTGCTCAAGGTATTCTCAACCTAAATCCTTCCAACATAAGCCCAAATGAGCCTAGTGTTGAAAAAGAAAGGGGGAATAGCCCTGACTCTGAAAAAGATGAGCATCAGCTAAGGGGGAACAGCAGTCCTCCATCTCCTATTCTGATAGCTATGCCTTCCCCTGATCATTTATCACCCATTTCAAGCCCCTCTGATCCATCTCCTATTCCTGAAAACATCATTAAAGCCTCTGAAGGACTGTCATTGGAAGGAAGACCTGATTTGCTTCCAGTTGTCATGGAATACTTGAGAACTTTGCTGACTGAGGAGGATATGCTGAAGGCTCTGGATTTAATCTAAACCAGGGATATGGCTAAAAAGCTAAGCAAACCTGATAGTGAAACTCAACCCACTACTGTTGAACCTGTTCAAACCCAAGAAACACCTGAACCTACCACTAATTCTGAAACTCTTCCAACCTGTGAGCCTTGGATTCTGGATTGTGATATTGATTTTTCCTTCCCCTCCATCATGGCTGCCCACCAAAGATTTAAGGGAATCACTCAATTTCCTGAGATTGCCAACCCCAATATCATTCCTAACCCTTGGCTGTTGATTAAGGATGCAATCATGATTCATGCAAGGAATAGATGTGGGCTAATTATGTTTTGCCATGAAGAATGGAAAAAGTATAGAGCAGCCCTCCCCAACTCTTTCTTTCACAATGCCCCCAGATTGCCAAACTTCATGGACATTGCAACGATCATTGACTGGGAAATGATGTTCTCCCAATTTCTTCTGTCATCCAACATCAATGAATGCATCTATATGCCATCATCCCTTGTTTATGCTTTATGCAATGAACTAACCAAAGAGATGTACCGGAGAATCTGCCTCAGTATAGCCAAAATCATGGCTGTCATTGCAAAGCAAAACCTGACAGCTATGTTTCCCCCTACTTCTTCGCACTCTCCTTCCTTCATCCCCCTAAATACCAGATCTCTCCAAGCTAAACTTCCTCCAACCTTCAACCCCTCAACATATGTGCCTCCATACCATGTTACCATCACAGATATGCAAAGATTCACTAGGTCCATGATAACCAAAATGAGACACATTTTGGAAGTCTTAGCTAGATCCAAATATGATAGGAAGGCATCTAAAGGGAAAGCTTTTGAGTTTGATGAGGAAGTTGTCAACCTGGGAAAAAAAGCTTCTGGTGCTGCTCCTAATGTAATTGTGTCAAGTGATGATGAAGATGATGCTCCTGTGAAGCAAGTGCATCAGTTTCAAACCTCTACTATCTTCACTGTCACCACAGATCCACCTCTACAGCCCGCTCTGAAATTACCCGGATCCGATAGGCTCGCGCCCTAAGATCCGGGCATCATTTCGCTCGCGTTGGAGCGGTGGTCTCGCTCGTTTGTTTTCGCATTTGTAGAGTCGCCACGCCGTTTTTATTAAGCCCAAAACATTGAAAAGGGCATCGCTTAAAGATAATTTTAAACGTTGTTTTTGTGTGATGAGATTTTGAGTTCGGAGGTCAGATGACTCCTCGGGAAGAGAATATTAGAATATTAGAGCTCACCCGAGTCGCCTCGTAAAACGAGTCTTTCGGATACCCCTAATATCCTTTAAAATGTTGTGTGTGTGTGTGTGTGCTTTTAAAAATGCATGCTGTATCGGATGTCTACATTGTGTACTATGTATTGAAATGCATTGAAATAATGTAGGAAGGAAGCCTTACCAATGTTGGTTCGTGTCTGTCTTCCGCTGAGGAATAGTGTTTGAGGTCGGAGTAGCGTTCCGGTGCGGATCGGGATTGCTTCGGGAGATGCCGGTTGTCTGCGGACAGAGTTTCGGCGTGAGTTGAGATTGCAGGCTGCGTTCGAGCAGAGGTTCGGCGTGCATGGGGATTGTCGGGAGCACTCGGGCAGAGGTTCGGCGTGCGTTGGAATCGTTGGCTGGATTCGGGCAGAGGTTCGGCGTGGTTTGAGATCGCCGGTTTGACTCGGGCAGAGGTTCGGCGTGCGTTGGAATCGTTGGCTGGATTCGGGCAGAGGTTCGGCGTGGTTTGAGATCGCCGGTTTGACTCGGAAAGAGCCGGGACACCGTGGGAAAGACCAGGCAAGGCCTCGGAGTACCACGAGGGCCTCGAGTACCTCGAGAGTGCCTCGGGCAGCGCGGGAGCGTCGCGGAGTGCTCGGAGAGGCTTCGTGAGCACCACAAGGGAGCTCAAGGCCTCGTAAGGATCCAAAAGGGGCCGGAGTGCCTCGAGAGGACTTAGAGGGGAAGCGTGAAGGCTTAGGGAGGAAGAGAGAAGTGGGAGGTGTGTGAAAATGAGGAGGGGGAGCCCTCTATTTATAGTAAAAAAATTCGTGCAAGAAGGTCCGTACGGACCTCCTAGGTAAACCAGAATCTTGGTTTTCCTCGATTTGAGGGAATATGTGATGATGGTGAATATTCTGTAATTATGGTGTCCCTCAAGAAGGTCCGTACGACCAACTAGGCCGCAAAGAGGTCCGTACGGACCAACCATGCATGGGAGTGATGATTACTTCCGGGATTTGAGGGAATATTGTGGACTTTAAGGGGATTCAGTAATTATTAAAGCAAAGAGGTCCGTACGGACCATTTCTGCTTTTCCAACTTCCTGAAAATTCCCAAAAGGTCCTTTTTGTCCCTTTTATCCCGCAAAGGCTCCTCCCTTGGTTTGGTGGGCCCGAGGGTTTGAGAGGGTTTTGAGTGCCGGAGATCGTCGAGATCGGCTGATGAGTCTCGCGGTGCTTCCCGTGTGTTTGAAAGGGGGTGATCCGATTGGGGTACTTACAGTAAGCCCTCGACGACGTCACTTATGAAAGAAGTGGGGTCGCCGATAAGATAAGGGTCCTAATCTGGATCACGTGCCGGGAGATAAAGTGACCTGGGGAGGTCGATGTGAGGACGTGGTGGTGTCCTATTATGTAGGTGACCGTTTAGGTCGGTAGGCCGGACCCTCGCGATAGGATTCCTACGTATCCCCGGCGGGAATCAAGCCCGGTCGTAGTTCGTGTGTGGGGTGAGTGTTTGTGAATGCGGGCGTGGTGGTGCCCCCGAAGTGTTGTGTGACCGCCGAGGTCGGGGTAAGGACGTGGTGGTGTCCTGGGCGACCGTATAGGTCGATGGCCGGACCCCGAGCTGATAGGATTCCTATGTATCCCCGGCGGGAATCAAGCCTCGTCGTAGTTCGAGGTCGTGAAAGTGTATGTGGGCGTGGTGGTGCCCACGAGTGTCGTGTGACCGCCGAGGTCGTGCAGTGATAAGGACGGGGTGGTGTCCTAAGATGTGGTGACCGCCGAGGTCAATCTGAGGTGAGGATGTGGTGACCGCCGAGGTCCTGGGATGGAAATTTTACGATTTTCCTAATCGGGTGGTTTAAGGCCTTCCCGGGCCGGGAATAATGATTTGGGAGGTTTATACGGTCTTCCTGACCTTCTCCGAACCGAGTGGTTTAAAGCCTTCTCCTGGGCTGAGATTTACAAGGACTACGCCGGGAGATAGCTCGTCGATTTATACGGTCTTCCTGACCGAAATGTTAAAGCCTTCCGGCCGGAGGATAGTGATGGTGCAAGAGGTTTGGCTGAATACGGTCTTCCTGATTGAGCTGGTTTAAAGCGTCTTTCGGGCCGGGAGATGGTAGTTTACCGGGAGGTTTGACATCGGTCTTCTGGGACCGAGTGGTTTAAAGCCTTCCGGGCCGGAGATAAGAGTTTGGCCGATTTATAGCCGTCGCCCTGCCTACGCGAGTGACTTTTAAATCGTCCTTCCGGGCCGTGCCATGATGTATGCGCGAGGACTTCAATCGTCTCATCATGCGGTCATGCCTGGACGCGCGCAGGACTTTGAATCGTCTTTCGCTGTCGCTGAAGGTGCCACGCGTGAGGACTTTGGAATCGCCCCCGGTCGCGGCTGGGTGCCATGCGCGAAGGTTGACCTCAATCGTCTTCGGGTCGTGTCAGCTGCGCACGCCAAGTGGGCGAGGACTTTCTCAATCTGTCTTCTCCTCGTCGCGTTTGCTGGTGCCATACGCGAGGACTTTGAATCGTCTTCTCGGCCGTGGTTAAGGTGCCATGCGTGAGGACTCCTTGAATCGTCTTTTCGTCGCGGTTTGGTTCGCGGGAGTACTTGAACCTGGTGCTTTGATCAGAGGAGGCGCGACTTGTATGCCTGCGCTTACTTTGATGCCTCGCCATGCTTGCCGGGGAGAAGGTCAATTTACGATGCACTCGCCGCCATGTTTGTCCGTCTGGGGATTTATCGTGGCCTTGTAGGGGCTTTTCCCGTTAGAGGCGATGACGTCCGTTCTGGCTTACTTTTCGATGGCCGGTGCTTGTCGTTGAGCGATCGAGGCGTCTTGGAAAGGATTTACTCTTCGCGATTGCTTCACCATGTCAGGAAGAAGGCGGGCGCCTCTAATTGCCGTACTGGGAGGCCGGTCTTACGCCGATGGCCTTCGTGCTTCATTTCACTGGGACCGGAACGACGCAGACGGGCCTTTTCTCATTGCGCCTGGGAGAAAGCCAGCCTTTCGACTGCCTTACGTTTTGCTGGGAGACCGGCTCGGGACGCTGACGGTGCTCGAGTGGCCGCTTCGAGCGTTTTACGCTGATTGTCGGTGGTTGAATTGGCGTGGAGGTGCGGTATCTGTGCAGACCTTGATATTTGTGGGCTGGGAGGTGGTCGAGCCGGGCTCCCTTCTTGTAAGCCATGGCCGCTGGGATGCGGGCTGAGTCCGGCTTACGCCGACGGCCGGTGGCTGGTCCTGCCGTCAGCCGAGGCCGGGCGAGACCCGCCCCACATTGAGTCACGCCGGGTGCGTCGAATTGCCGTTCGGAGCGGGCGAGGGACCGGTCTTACGCCGACGGTCGGTGGTTGAATTGCCGTTTCGAAGTGGGCGAGGACCGGTCTTACGACGACGGCCTAAGTGGTTGAATTGTCGTTGAAAGCTGAAGAGCGAGGACCGGGTCTTACGCTGACGGCCGCGGTCAATTGCCGCTGAGCGGGCGAGGACCGGGTCTTACGCCGACTCGCCTGGCGGTTCAATGGCCGTTGAAGTGGGCGAAGGACCGCTTTACGCCGACGGCCCAAGGTGGTTGAATTGCTGGAGCGGAAGCGGATCTCGTAAGGAGTCGTCGACAACGCTAACTCAAGAAGTGGTCGAGCAATCTGGACTTGGTGCTCCAAAGAAATTGGACTTCCTTTTCTTTGCCTATCTTTCAAAGAATCCCGGATGTCTTGTATCCGACCTCGAGGGGCGCATAATCGTCGATCTAGGAACGTTCTGGGAGGTAAGAAATCACCCGCTTTCGATTCCTTGCTTGAGATTTTGAATGCTAAAACTAGATTTTAGTTTTTCGTATTATTGGGGCTTTTGCTTATTTTGACATGTTTTTTTTGTGAAATTCTTGACGAATTGTTGTGTGCACGACATGTAAAAATTGTGGGTATGTGTATTTTAGCAAGAATGTGTAGATTAGCTCTTATTTGTGAAAATAAAGTGCCTCTCTAATGAAATGCATATTTTGGTGTTTTGTACCTAATGCTATTTTTGTATGTACATTGTGAGAAAAGTTGGTCGTAAGCTTGACAAATTTTGTGAAAAAATGTGACATGTGCCGTGTTTCCAGGACGGATTTCTTTGTCTCGAAATTATGGGTCAGGTAGGGACTAGTTTTTTGTTATGCAGCCAGGTAGCCGTGTTTTTGGGTGACTTGACTTTGTGGGGAAAATATGTGCAATATGTGCCTTGTTTCTTGTGATCAGTTATATGTGCTTCTCACGCTATTGGGACCCGACTTTTTGAAAATGTGTCGTGTAGGGCTTAATCCCTCCTTTGAGAAAAAATGTACGCAGTGTGTTTGTTTTTGTGACGGATCGTATGGGAAAAATTATATGTATAATGCATGTGAAAATTATGTGCAATATGTGCCGTGTTTTGGTGGACGGTTATATGTGAAAAGTATGTAATGCCATGTGGGCCGTGTTTTCGTGATCTTGGGATACATGCATGCATTATGTGCTTTTGATATTAAGTACTGGTGATTGACGTATCTTTGTCAGGTTTACCGTGTGATGAGGGGCTCACCGGGAAAGCCAAGAAGATGAAGACCCGAGGATCGCTCGAGGCCGGGTAGAGTCGCGTGGTGCAATGTGATGCCGGATATTTCTATGGGACGGCGTGTGCCGAGCCCGTGAGGTCAGGGTCTACGCTTCCGGCCCGGGCGTGCTCGTAGAAGAACTCGGCCGGGTTTCCTACACGAGGAAGAACAAGAGCATCTTCCTTGGCCTTTCCGAGTATTGGTGGGATACCACCCACACCTTCCATCCGAGCCGGGGAGAGGGCGACAAAGGACGCCTACCGACTCAGCCGCGATTACACGGCGCCTTCAAAGGAGGGCCAAACAAGGGTGGAGAGATATGATAGCCGATGATGTGTCGACCGAGCCGCCGGGCTTTGAGCCTCAGCCTCGGGCAGGGGCCCGAGCATGTTGTATAGTGATGTGGAGACGAGGATCACGGCCGCATCGAGGCCTATGCTCGGCATCAAGCTGTGACGGCGGAGTACCGGCGCGCTCCTTTCGTGGGTTTGCACTCTCCGAGACTTTGTTCTCGAACCACGCGATCAGCGGCTCCTTTTGCTCGTTGGGAGAGCTTGATTGATCTCGAGAGAGGGTTTGTGACATTGCTTGGGGCGAGGCAGTTCGGGCTCGAGCTCTACTTCTCTCAACGGCTTAGCCGGAGCGTGCGCTCTTTCGGGCTCCGGTTGACTTCGCTTTGGAGGTACGAGGTTTATTGTCGTTTTTGATTTAGCAACTTGTCGTTTCTCCGTTTTCTTTGCTACAATGAGCCCTTTTTCCGCTTTTTGTCGCAGTGTGTGGTTCTATGAGATTTTTCAGCTGTTTCCTGCTGGATAGAGATCCCGAGGCCGTAGAAATGCGTATCCTGCTAGCGCTAGGCCGGGCTCGTACGGCTAGGAGGAGGAGGACCAGCAGAGGGAAGCTTTCCATCGCCTACGGGGATGTGCAGGAGCGTCTGGAGAGAGGTAGCTCAGAGGGGTTTGTTTTGTTCCCATGGGCTCGGTACGAGGCTGATGAGTTCGAGGGGGCTCCCGAGCATGTCAGCTAACAAGATGCCGAGGGCTTTGACTTGCGATGTCATGTATCTCAGGGAGCTGGTCTTCCGGCGCATGGCCCGTGTGTGCTTCCCGTGGCTCCGAGGATCCTCCTTTTGGGATGCTTGACTTCTCGGGACATGGACGCCTGTTTGGACTTTGAGAGGTACCTTGACGGGCGCGGGTGCCTAGGAGTTTATTTTGTAATGTGGAGAGGAGTATGGGGCCTTCGTTAGGGAGGAAGCCGAGGACGCCGCAGTGGTCAAGCGAGGGAGAGAGAGGCTGGTCTGTGTTCCTCTGTGAGGCTCCGATGTCGGGGGCCGGATTTCACCGATGTCCGTGGGGACTGATCGCGTAGGAGGGGCGTTTGCACCCGTGCCTCGAGCGTGTGCTCCCCGTCGCATACCGAGCTGATCCCGAGTAGACCTACGAGTATGCTTACTCTTTTCCATCTTGGCATCTTTTCTATTTTTCTCTTTTGTTGTTGAGTATAATCGTAGCTGCCGAGCATTTCTTTGGCTACTTGTTTGTGTGGCAGTCCCTTGGGAGAGCCAATGACATGCCGACTCGCCTGTTATATGGCAATGAGGTCCTTCGCGAAGAAGATGGCGTCGAAGATGTCTCGTGTGCTCAAGGTCTCCCGCGTATGCCAAGCGTATTCCCGCCCGATGCCTTCGAGGCATTTCTCCTGTAGATGCTCCTCCACCGAGAGCCGGGGCAGAGCCAGCAGCAGGAGGGACCTTCGCGGGGCGCATCATAGCATGGATGCTCGTGACGTCTTCTGGGAGCTCCGAGGCAGGCAGCTCTTGCTATCAGCTTCTTCCCTCCGCAGGACGCACAGTGGTGAGGGATCCTAGAGCCTCTCTTTCTTTGATCCTTTCTGCCGGATTTGATCCCTTCGGACACTTTGAGATGGCAAGCCTCGGCGGGGGCTCTGCATTAGCAGCGAGGACGTGATGGCGTAGTTCACCGGGATGCCCGACTTCTCTCTGAGGACCTTGGCGAGGAATGATGATGTCTGGGGAGTCCGATTAGTATCTCATTTGCTTTCCCTCTTTCCATATCTATCTCTTCTTTTTTCTTTTGTTTAGCAATAAGACATTTATAAGGATACCCGTAATAGAGAACACTTTGTATTTCCGCATGGTGACGGTATTTTATTTTAAGATGTTAATGTCATTTTGTGATTCCCCTTGTTTTGATGCTAGAAATTAGTTGCTATTATTTATTTTATTTTTTGTGCATGCCAATGCGTGAGCCGTAGTGGTGCAAGGCCAGGGGTAGTGTATGCTTGCCGGAAATGGTTTTGGCCGTTATTTGGGCAATTTAGAGCAAGGCCCCATTTGGGGGGACAGTGCCGTTGTTGTATTGTTTGGCTAGGAAATGGGTTCTGATTGCAAAGAGGTCCGTACGGACAAACCTACATTGCAGAGCAGTGATCCGTACGGACCATCTTCATTTTTTTATTTTTTGGGAGGACATAAATGCTTTCCAGCAAAGTGCCTCTGGACTTTTCTAGATTCCCCATTCTGCAAGCCATTTTCGAGCTTTCTTCCCCATTTTCTCTAGGAACCTCCATTTTGCCATGTGGATTCTTCAGACGTTCCAAGAGATTTTGCCAAAGAGGCTTTCGCAGGAGAGGCAAGCACACTTCCTTGGGCAGTACCTGGAAGAACGTGGATGAGGAACGCCGTATGAGGCATCGTAGACGGGCTTTAAAGGTAAGGTTTTCGTCTTTGCTCGATTTGGTCTTTTAAGGAGTTGGTTCCCGATTGGGAGTTGTCATCAGGGCCGCCCGTAAGTGCTCCAATTTGAGCTTATGTTAGTATTTTCAATTTAGAAAATTAACGAAAAGTTTTTAACATTCCTAACATTTCCTAACATTCCTAACTTTTCTAACAAAGCAAGGGCAAAGTGGGCATTGTTATTTAAGGTTAAGACCTTCAAAAGAATCTCAAAAAGCAAAAGAAATTGGAAAAATCCGAATTGGGCAAGTTGAAAAACATAAGACCGTCCGGATTTTTGAATTTTATTCTTCCCGTCCAAAGCCAAGAGCCGCATTTAATGAACAAAGTGCACACGCCGGCAGGTCATGTATCCACGCAGTACATGTTTGTCAATTTCAGAGGGCTATAAATTGAACCCTCCTCTCTCGGATCGCCACACAACATTAACTCACTCGCAGCGGCTGCACCTGTGGCGAAAAATCAGGGAGAAATGAAGTGGGAATTCACTTGAATTGCCACCATTTTCTCTCCAATCTTTCCCAAATCACACTCACTCAAAATACTTTCTAAAACACTCCCATACTCAAGTCTCATACATCAACACAAGGAAGATAGGTATAACCTCCCTCTCCCTACACTAAATCTCTCATTCATGCATGCATCTTCAAACTACAAAATGTAGTTATTTTCATCTTTCTTGTCTTAGGATCCAAGAAGATCACCATGGAAGTTCATCTCCATGGATGATCTTCTACAAGGAATCAACATTATTTTCAAAGTGTTCTTACTTACTTGCAGAAGAAAACACATTTTCAAAACCCCCAAAAATCATTTTCATACATCAAATCTCTTTTCAAAGGATAAAATTCCCTCCCCAAGCAAATGAAGTGCTTAAGTCCTAATGTACCCCAAGGATGGTTTGATATAGTTGATTCACCACTAAAATGTCAAGTGATCACTAAGAGAATTCAAAATCTAGGGAAATAGGACAAGCATGGATGCAAAACCCCCTTTAAAAGTCATATTTTCTTTCTTGGAGAAGTTGTCTGTCCAGTAGCAATTTTCTCAGACCTCAGTCCATGGTCTTTTTAATTTCGTGGACACAGATAAACTTGGAATTTGGTGTTGACTACAAAATACTTTTTGTAGCGCAACATCCAGATCTTTCCATAAATATTTTTACTTTATTTTTTTGAGTGGAAGATAAAACTCCTTTTTTTCAAATTCTTTCTTTTAAAGGTCAGTTCATCAGTTTCTGGAAATCCAGATTTCATATACTGAGAGTTCCAGAAGATTTTTTGGATTCCTCAAATTAGCCCCCCAAAATGGAAAGTTCCTTTTGCAGAAACCCTATTTAAGGTGTTTTAAGCAACTTTTCATTATCGGACTTTCCCCATATTCTGAGGTTTCTTTGAAGCTTTTAAGTCCATTTCAAAGTCAAGGGGTCAACTGCCTTTTCATTCTGGCAGAATTGTTTTTCAACTCCCAAAAATCTTTTGAGTGCAAAGACTCAACCCATAAATCATACCAAAAATCTTGGGGATTGTTCAAAGTCTTATAAAGAGTTCCCCATTTTTGTTTTTCTCAGCTTCAGACTACTCTTTGGCCAAAAGTAAATACACACACACACACACACACAAAAGGATTTCAAATGTTTGGAAGACCAACGTTTTTACGAGGCGCGCCAAGGTGCACACTAACGTCCTTCCCGATAACGTGACCTCCCGAACCTTAAATTTCTGATCTCGGGCTTTTTTCAAAGTTTTGGCCCTCAAAATAAAAAATGGCGATGGCGACTCCGCTTTTTGATTTCAGGAAAAAATCGGGTACATCACAAGGGCGACCTCCTGGGGATTTGAAATCCTTTGTTTTCAGTGTGTGTGTACGTGTATTTGTTTTGCACATTGTGCTTTGTTGCCTCGGAAAAGTCAAAGTTTAGACTACCAAACCTGTTGCCTTGGACTGTTTTGGAATTTCGAATTTTGAATCATGTGCTTATGTGTTCACTTGCTCTCAAAAAAAAAGAAAATTCAAAAAAATTCAAAATAAAAAAAAGAGCAATGTGATCATACTTTTAAGACACATAAAAAATCTCTATTTTACTCAAAAAAAGATAGATCGCTTGTACACTACTGCACGTGGCCTTACACCGCACACTACGTCCCTAACCCGGGAAATCCTTGCCAAGGCCCGCCTGGTCTTATTACACTCCCGCGCGAGCACAAAGACTACCCAAACATCCTACGGAGCCTCAAAGGGCCGACTCCTTACGCACTTGTCCGTGACACACTTTGTCCGAGACCCTATTGGTTTTTAGTCCTGGTTCTGTGTCATGCCCCGTCGTTGCATAGACCTTTCCTTTCAAGTCGTTGTCGGCATAGCTGCACCTGCCAATATCTTTCGGGTCCCTAATCAAATGGGCCGAAGTCATGCCGGCTTTCCGCCGCAGATTTCGACCAAGATATTGACCGGCGCCTTGACTTCGACTCGATCGGCACAACACACACTCGACTCCCAAAGATGACACCGAGTCATCAAGGATTAACTGATTATTCCATGCCTAATTACGTGTCTATCCGACGACAAGTCAAGATCAATTGTGCGGCATTTATCAAATACCCCAAATCATGCCGACTTTCCATTTGAGCCCCTCGGACACGACCTTGACTTTTCACGTCGCCTTTGTCCGTAATTTACATCGAATGCTCATTAACACTCGACAGCCCGCCGACTTTTAGGATCATTTTTCTTTCTCGGTCGGTGGGACCCGCTTGCCCTAT
>JAFEMH010007689.1:0-79725 GCA_022495995.1 Adenophora triphylla var. japonica
TTTGACAAGGGGAATATTTCTTTTCAAAATTCAAATTGACCACCAGATTATGTTTCCAAAGCATTTCTATTTGTGGTTTTATTCTTTTTGTTTTTCTTTTTTAATATTCTTTTTAAGGTTTAACCTTAAATAACAATGCCCATTTTACCCTCACTTTGTTAGAAAAGTTAGGATTATTAGGAATTGTTAGAAATGTTATAACTTTCGTTAATTTTCTAACGAAAATTCTAACAAGCTCAAATTGGAGCACTTACAGAGCCTCCTGGCGACGGCGCTTCGAAGGAAGCGGGGTCGTCGATAAGAGTAAGGCTCCATATTTGGCGGGATGATCGAGTGATCGGGTGGCTAAACTCTAGCGATAGGCTACCTACGTATCCCGAACGGGAATCAAGCTGCCGTAGTTCGGGTCTGACCCCGGAGATGATGGCGTTTTAGGTGCCTCGAACCCGACGAGCGAGTTCTACGCCGCTTGCCGGAAAGAAACTCCGCTGGGAGATGACCATTTTCTCTGATGGCTATCCGCTCGCTGGGGATAGGAATGACCATTTTCGGTCTCTGGGATAACTGCGTTTATCGCTTTGATAGCGTCTTAGGTGCCTCAAACCTTGGAGATGGCGTTTTAGGTGCCTCGGACCTTGATAATGGCGTTTTAGGTGCCTCGAACCTTGATGATGATGGCTTTTTAGGCGCCTCGACCTTAATTTGAAATGGCCTTTCTATGGACTTTGTCACGCCGAAGGATGGGGGTGACCGTTTTGGTCGAGGGGCCGGACCTAATGATAGGCTACCTACGTATCCCTAGTGGGAATCAAGCCCTTTCGTAGTTCAGTACTACTCGAGATTCCGCTGGGCTGGGATTCCGTTAACTCTTTGCCGGGATTTCGTTAGCCTGGGGAAAATCGACGTATTCGTCTCTGGGAAACCTCGGGTCTTACGCTTGATCGCCGTTGATGATTTTGATGAAAGATACGGGATCTCGTTATCTTTCTCGTGAGATCTGACTTACGTTTGATCGCCGGACTGATGATTTTGGATGAAAGATACGGATCTCTGTTATCTTTCTCGGGCACTCGGTCTTACGTTTGATCAGCCATGGTAATTTTGATGAAAGATACTGGGATCTCAAGATCTTTCTCGGGGCACTGGTCCCACGCTTATCGCCGGTAATTTTGATGAAAGATACTGGATCTCGTTATCTTTCTCGTGGCACTCCGGCCCTTACGCTTGAATGCCGAAGATTTTGATGAAAGATACGGGATCTCGTTATCTTTCTCAGGGCACCTGGTCTTACGCTTGATCGTTTGGATGATTTTCATGAAAGATACGGATCTCGTTATCTTTCTCGTGGCACTCTGCCTTACGCTTCATCCGTTCTCGGGATGATTTTTGATGAAAGATACGGGATCTCGTTATCTTTCTCAGGCACTCGATCTTACGTCAATCGCCGGGGTAATTTTGATGAAAGATACGGGATCTCGTTATCTTTCTCGGGCACCTCGGTCTTACGCTTTGACTGCCGGGGAATTTTGATGAAAGATACGGATCTCGTTATCTTTCTCGTGGCACTCGGTCTTACGCTTGATCGCCGGGGTAATTTTTGATGAAAGATACGGGATCTCGTTATCTTTCTCGTGGCACTTGGTCTTACGCTTCGATCGCCGGGATGATTTTGATGAAAGATACGGATCTCGTTATCTTTCTCATGGGCACTCTGGCCTTACGCTTGATCGGCCGGGGATGATTTTGATGAAAGATACGGGATCTCGTTATCTTTCTCGGGGCACTCGCCTTACGCTTCGATCAGCCGGGGTAATTTTGGCGAAAGATACGGGATCTCTCGTTATCTTTTCTCGTGGCACTCGGTCTTACGCTTCGATCGCCGGGATGATTTTGATGAAAGATACGGATCTCGTTATCTTTCTCGGGCACTCGGTCTTACGCTTCGATCGCCGGGGATGATTTTGATGAAAGATACGGATCTCGTTATCTTTCTCGTGGCACTCGGTCTTACGCTTCGACCGCTGGGATGATTTTGATGAAAGATACGGATCTCGTTATCTTTCTCGTGGCACGGCCTTACGCTTCGACCGCCGAGATGATTTTGATGAAAGATACGGATCTCGTTATCTTTCTCGGGCACCCGGTCTTACGTTTGACTCGCCGGAAGATTTTGATGAAAGATACGGGATCTCGTTATCTTTCTCTCTGGCACTCCGGCCTTACGCTTCGACCGCCGGATGATTTTGATGAAAGATACTGGATCTCGTTATCTTTCTCGTGGCACCTTGGCCTTACGCTTTGATCACGGGGATGATTTTTGATGAAAGATACGGATCTCGTTATCTTTCTCAGGCACTCGGCCTTACGTTTAACCGCCGGGGAAGATTTTGATGAAAGATACGGATCTCGTTATCTTTCTCGGGCACTCGGTCTTACGCTTCGATCGCCGGGTAATTTTTTGATGAAAGATACGGATCTCGTTATCTTTCTCGTGGCACTCGGTCTTACGTTTGATCGGGGTAGATTTTGATGAAAGATACGGGATCTCGTTATCTTTCTCGGGCACTCGGTCTTACGCTTCAATCACGGGGATGATTTTGATGAAAGATACCGCGGATCTCGTTATCTTTCTCGTGGCACTCGATCTTTACGTTTGATCGGGGGATGATTTTGATGAAAGATACGGATCTCGTTATCTTTCTCGTGGCACTCGGCCTTACGTTTGATCGCCGGGTAATTTTTGATGAAAGATACGGGATCTCGTTATCTTTCTCGGTGGCACTCGGTCTTACGCTTGATCACGGGGTAATTTTGATGAAAGATACGGGATCTCGTTATCTTTCTCAGGGCACTCGGTCTTACGTTTGACCGCCGGGAAGATTTTGATGAAAGATACGGATCTCGTTATCTTTCTCTGGCACTCGGTCTTACGCTTTGATCGCCGGATGATTTTGATGAAAGATACGGATCTCGTTATCTTTCTCGTGGCACTCGGTCTTACGTTTGACCGCCGGGATGATTTTGATGAAAGATACGGATCTCGTTATCTTTCTCGTGGCACTCGGTCTTACGTTTGATCCGCCGGGGAAGATTTTGATGAAAGATACGGATCTCGTTATCTTTCTCGTGGCACTCGGTCTTACGCTTGACCGCCGGATGATTTTGATGAAAGATACTGATCTCGTTATCTTTCTCGTGGCACTCGGTCTTACGCTTGATCGCCGGAAGATTTTGATGAAAGATACGGGATCTCGTTATCTTTCTCGTGGCACTCGGTCTTACGCTTTGACCGCCGGGGATGATTTTGATGAAAGATACGGATCTCGTTATCTTTCTCGTGGCACCTTGGCCTTACGTTTGACCGCCGAGGAAGATTTTGATGAAAGATACGGGATCTCGTTATCTTTCTCGTGGCACTCGGTCTTACGCTTTGACCGCCGGGAAGATTTTCTTGACAAGGGGCCGACTTTGGTTAACTTTGGTTAACTCGTCAAGTCGGGACCGAATTGCGTAGTCCCTGAATTTT
The DNA here is from genome assembly GCA_022495995.1 of Adenophora triphylla var. japonica. Lineage (NCBI taxonomy): Eukaryota > Viridiplantae > Streptophyta > Magnoliopsida > Asterales > Campanulaceae > Adenophora > Adenophora triphylla. The sequence continues at coordinate 3,527 of JAFEMH010007689.1, forward strand.
AAGGGGCAAAAGGGTCATTTTGACCTCTTGCAATCCTATCCGCGCGGATAGGGTTTGAAAACCAGTGGTATTAATTAGGGCCAACGCCCTTTTCTTCTTCCCCATTCAGTTTGCAAACATTTGTCGAGAGCAGAGAGAGAGAAAGTGAGAAATCCGCCATTTTTGGCCTAAAAGCTTCGAAATCTTCCGATTTTCTTCGATTTTTCGAGCAATGGAACACGGGAAGGCGCTTTTCAAGGTCAAGGACGTGGCCCGATAGCGGAGAGGCGATTGGAGCTCGTCCGGATGAGGAGGCATTACAATCTTTCGCAATCGGCATGAGGAGCATTACCCCGATGCTTGGCAACATTTGGGCTTCGGATTCGAATCTCCGAACGGTATACTTTGAAACCCTTTGATCCCTTTGTTGATTTCTTGTTTGAAATTTGAATTTTGGGTGATTTTTGAATTTTTTTTTTTGAAATTGAATATTGATGTTCATTGTCTTTGAATCTTGATGATTATGTGAGTAACCCAAAATGTGCATTTTTGCTTGGGAAAAAGAATTGGCATTTTCGCCATTTTTTTTTTTTTTAAATTCGAAAATTGCATATGAAAATTCGAAAATTGTGCTTTTTTTTTTTGAAATTGAATATTGCATGTTGATGATGATGATTTTTTTTTTTTTGAAATTGAATATTGATATTGATGAATGATGCAATGCATGCATTTTGTTTGGAAAGAATGGGCATTTTGCCAATATGGGATGTATGTATGTTTAGGATATATTTTTTTTTGAAAAGTGGGACGGATTTTTCCTCCCGTTGCATGTAAGATGGATGATATGCATGTATGCAAATTTTTTTTTTTTTTTTGAGATGATGGATGATATGCATATTATTTTATGAAAATGGGACGGAGTTTTTACTTCCGTAGGAATGCATCTTCTTTTTTTTTTTTTGATGAATGCATTGGGACTTGCTGAAAACTGTTTTCTTTTATGCGAGAAAAATGGGGCTATGCTCATTGTATGCTGTTATGTCGTCTAACTTTTTTTTTTTTTTTAATGCATGTGTATGCTTTTTCTTCTTTTTTTTTTTTTTTTTGTGTAAATGCAAATGCAAATTTTTTTTTTGACATTTTCTCTCTCCTTTTTTCTTTTTTTTGTGGGCGGAAACCGTTTTGTGACTGAGCAAAATTCGAACAAAATGAAGACTCGAGGATCGGTGGAGTCCGTGATTGACTTGTGGGACCGGCTTTCGAATGCGGGCCGAGGAGCTTTGCCGAGTCCGAGACAGATCGTTGTCGAGACGGGGCTTTGGGAGTTTGTCGAGTGCTGAGGGGACCGGTCAAGTTCCCTAAGAGCAAGGGCTTGATGTTTGCTCGCGCAAAGATTGGTGGGACGCGACCCACACCTTCCACTTCTTCCGGGGCGAGGCTACGGTTACGCTCCTCCGACTATGCCGCGACACGGGCCTGTCTCTTTAATGGACGCAAAGATTGAGTGGCGGGATGGCTACAGCCGATGCCGATCCGTTGTGCTCTTCTCGGGATTTTCCCCTATTCCCAAAAAGGGGATGGGGATGGAGTATGCCGTGGTCTACGGCAAGATCGTGGAGACCATAGCGAGTTACGAGGTCGGGAGGAGAGGATAGGCGCCGATCGATTGCCGTGGCCTTCTTGTGGTTTGCTTTTTCGAGCACGCCTTTGGACATGCCGAGGGGACGGCGCCTTTGCCTTGTCGAGGTCCTTGGAGGACATGGAGACGGCCGGAGATGTCTCGTGGGGAGAGGCCTGGCCGGGCAGAGCTTTATTTTGCTCTTGATAGGTACACCAAGGCCGCAGCTCCTTGTAACCGCTTTGAGTTTGCCCCCGGAGGTATAAGCTCTCTTTTGCTTTCCCTCTTTTTTTTTTTTTTTTTTTTTGAGCACGCACTTTTCTTTTGCACCGGATTGATTGGATTTTTACCTTTCGCAGTATGGGCGTTGGAGTTTTTCCATGTCACGATGTGGGCGGCATGGCGGAGTACGCCGGGCGTATCCGGCCACGCAGCCTTGGTCCAAGCATGCCCGGGAGAAGATAAGCTCCTGTGGGCGACGACTCTCGTGTACGCGGATTGCCTTCCTTTGACGGAGGCCGAGACAGATGAGGGGATGATATTCTTCCCCGGGATCGCTTTCTGAGGTGGCGCACCAAGGGCGCCGAGATCCGGACTCAGGCAAATGGAGGATTCTCGAGAGGTCCGACTCGCGATGCATATTATCCGGGAGAGAGGGTGACGCGCCAAAGATGGCGCGAACCCGCCTTGAGGACACCGTGGAGCCTCCCGCCGATATGATGCACTCCGAGCGATCGGTCCGTGACCTGGGATGATTACCGAGCCGGCCAAAGCACTTCTCGGATTTCGTGGCGATTGAGCCATATGCGACATTCGTCTTGAGGAGGCCGAGGATGCCTCGTGTCCGGATAGGAGGGGCTTGGGATCCCGCGGTACCCTCGGACGGATTTTTCCTATATCCAGATGGGGTCCGATTGAGGGTGCAGATCCCTCACCCGAGCGACTTCCACGAGCTTTCCTGGCCTCGTCCGGTATGAAGGTATGGCTTCACCTTTTCCCCTTCTTTTCTTCCTTTGTTTCATCATTTTTTAGCATCACCTCTTTTTTTTTTTGACGCTTTTGCTTTTGTGCGCTGGAGGTGGTCGTCGAGAAGCCGACGAAGCAAGTGATCGGGGCCAAGAGATTCATCAGAGGATGGTCGCCATGGGCTCCTCGTGCTAGAGCGAGGCGACCACGCGCCGGCGCCTCGTCGACGGGAGGCTTCCCCTATTCGCTCGTAGACTTCTTCAGAGACTCCTCTCGTCTCCTCTCCTTGATCCCCGCGCGGTACCGCTTCGGATCACGTCATTCTCGGGATCCACACGGGCAGGACACGTTGGGCAAGATGGCGGGTCGTCTTCGTGACGTGTGAGTCCGACGCCTTCACCTTCTGGATACGATTTTTTCGCAGATCTCGCTTGCCCTATCGTAGCGTGCCGGTTGGTCCCGATGAGCCTCTTTCCGGAGACGAGGACGATTCTCGAGCCCGAGATTTTCGTGGCTCCCGAGGAGGCGGGCCCGAGTCGCAAGAGGGGCCGGGGAGACATCGGGCGCCTGGAGACTCCGATTGATTTTTTTTTTTTTTTTTGAGATTTGAGATTGAGATTTAGATTTCATTTATGCACATTTTTTTTCTCTTTTTTTTTTTTTGGATGTAATAATTTAGGATTTTATTTTTGTTTGCTTGTTTTTTTTTTTTTTTATGCACACTCTTTTTTTTTTGGAATGTAATAATTTAGGATTTTATTTTATGAATGCAATGCAATATGAATGCAGTGTTGCATGAGCCTTGGTTTTTTTTTTTTTTTGCAAGGGTGTTTGGTATATGGACCGGCTCGGGAGGTTTTTGCACAAGTTTCGAGCAACCGACGGAATATTCCTCTTTGGTGTAGCGCCTTGACTGCTGCATTTTTTTTTTTGGAAAGCAATCCTATCCGCGCGGATGGGGACCGCATCTCGACACCGTCCCTTAATTTTGGTTCGACCTGGTCTTGCTTTATTTCAAATTCAAATATCCTCTTCAACCTCCAAACCCCAACAGCCATTTTCGGGAGAAAGAGAGAAAATCCATGGAAAACTTTAGAAAAGCTCCATCAAAATTGTCCCAAGAGTCCCAAATGTCATTCTTCAACAAGTTCAAGGATTGGTCCCAGGAAATCATGCATGAGAGGAGGTTCTTCTTTGAAGAAAGATACAAGGTGAAGTGCTTATGGTCTCTCAAGGAATTGATTCCGGATTATGAGCCTTTGAGAGCTTCTTCATCATTTTGGGATACTAGAAGGCATGTCTTTTGCCTTTCCTTCAACGAGATTGTTCCGACCGTCGAAGAATTTCTGGCCTTGCTTGGAGGTCCTGGAGGTGGAAGAGATAGCGGTTCCTTTGCCCTGAGGGGCTTCTTTGCTGACAGATTGTGCGTCCTCCTTCATCTTTCCCTGAGGAAGCGCAAGGTATGATCCGCGGTCCCGATCATTTCGATATTTCCGGCCTTCCCGACAGATTTAGGGGCCTAGGTTTGGTAGATGATGCCTATTGGGATGCCTTTGCACTTTGTATGTTTGGCACCCTCGTTCATGGTCTATTCCTTCGGGATCCGTCATCGATCTCTCGCCGGATGTTGTCGTTCACCGTCGCCCGGCGTAGATGTCGTTCCTTTGATTCTCGGGGGAGACTTTTCATGCTCTTGATAGGCCGGCCACCTGCAGACGGTATATGCACTCCTGGGAAGCCCGCTCCTCTCGACCCCGTGGCCGATGGAGCGCTTGGGGGTTCTTCGGGAAACCTCTCGATATGATCGTGCCTCGACTTTTTGCCAGAGAGGTGTGATGTAGATTTTGATGATCGTGGCTCGTGGAGCGTTGGATGGCGGGTCGCCGCACCGAAGATATCGATGGTCGGTGCCTCATTGGCGGGTGGAGACTCGCAGAGTGCTTCAGACGGGTCTCCCGTGGTCATGCTTCCGGGCTTTCTCAGCCCAAATTTCTATATTCCGCTTTAGTTCCCGAGACAGCTTTGGCCTCGGGAGCAGTTCCTTTGGAGGGCTTTGATGATATAGCCACCAGGGTGGTGGCTCCTGCTTCTATGGATGATCCCTCGGTGTTTCCATTTCTTTCCCGAGCATGGAGGTATGATGCCTTTCCTCCTGTCATTCTCAAAGGTCCGAGACCGGTGTTCCCGACCACTGTACCGGATTGGTACGAGAGGCATCTCGGGAGAGACTCAGTGGCTATTTCTGAGGCGGCGTGAGGCCATTGCAAGGGCGCGGAGGACCCGATCTGCTTCGAGAGGAGGAGGGCCGAGGCGAGGGCCAACCCTCATGACAGAGCGGAGACGCCGTGGACCGACATGAGGCTTACGTCAAGAGACAGGTGAGAGGAGGGCTCCTATGCTACCGCCTAGGTTACAGGAGATGAGAGATGACGCTAGGCTACTAAGGCCCCGACAGAGGCCGGTTTGATAGACCCCGTCCCTATACCGTAGCTTGGTAGAGGAACACCGACATTTTTCCCTGCTTCGTAAAAGAAGACTCGAAGGGGGAAGAAGAGGGGAGAGGCCAAGCACGAGTGGCTTGGAGTGACTCGAGGTTTCCGAGTATCCCTTTTCTTTGTCATGGCAAACACATTAGTTTGATTATGTATCTTAGTTTTCTTTAGCAGTTACCGCTGTAGGAATGAATCGGGCTTAGACTCATCAAAGAGCTTTTAACTTGTAATGAATATTTGAATTGCTTTAGAGTTTTTGGAGACGCTTTCATGGTCTCGATCAATTGTATTGATGCCAAAGTATGGCTTTTATTTGTGCTTTAGACCGAACCGTTTCCGCCGCCTACGTTCTCTCATTTCGAGGAGCTCAGTCTTCGTAGTTCAACCCGGTGAACTCTTTCTTTTTTTTTTTTTGTTGTTGTTTTTTTTTTTTTTTTGTTTTTTTTTTTTTTGTTTTTTTTTTTTTTTTTTTTTTTTTGTTTTTTTGTTTTTTTTTTTTTTTTTTTTTTTTTTTTGTTTTTTGTTTTTTTTTTTGGTGCAACTCCCGTTTTTTACTCTAGGCCGCCCTTCTCGGGTTTTCAACCTAGTCGGGTATTACTCTTTAGCACTCTTCCTTCTTTCTTCTTTTTTTTTTGTTTTACGCGTAGTATCTCGCGCAGCCTTGTCACCATTCACTCGGGTGTACAAAGGGATTCCCGTCGAGGTCCGCAAGTTGCATGGCTCCTCCTGAGAAGATCTTCTCGGACGACATATGGCCCGACCCATACAGGCTCCCATTTGCCGAGGGGGTTGATACGGACTGGGGGCTTTTCTTTTAAAACGAGATCCCCTTCTCGGATTTCCCGATGCTTTACTTTCTTGTCGAAGGCTCTAGCCATTCTTCCCTGGTAGGCCCGGATGTGTTCCATGGCCTTCAATCGCCGTTAGTCTAGTAGGGCCAATTCGTCATGGCGACTCTGTAGCCATTCGACCTCGTTGATCTGGCTTTCCAGCAGATACCTGAGCGAGGGGATCTCTAGCTCGATTGGGAGTACGGCTTCCATTCCGTATGTGAGGGCAAACGGTGTTTCCCCAGGGGCCTGTCAGTTCCGACCGATGTCTCAGAGCCCCAGAGTGCCAGTGTAACTTCTGGGCCAATCTCTCGCCTTGGACAGCCATTTTCCGGATGATATTTTCCAGAGTCTTGTTTGCTGCCTCGACGGCTCCGTTGGTTTGGGGCCTGTAGGGAGATGACTTGTGACGGGTTATTCGGAATTCCGCCAGCTTTTCACATTCCCTTCGAAGTGGGATCCATTATCTGAGATGATTTCGGCTGGCAACTGTGATGTACCCGATTTTTTTTTGTGAAACGGAGTCGCCACGCCATTTTTATTTTGAGGGCCAAAACTTTGAAAAAAGCCCGAGATCAGAGATTTAGGTTCGGAGGTCATGTTACGCGTCGGGAAGGACGTTAGTGTGCACCCGACGCGCCTCGCAAAACGAGTCTTCCAAACATTTGAAATCATTTGTTGTGTGTGTGTGTGTGTGTGTGTGTTTTGACCAAAACGAGCTGAAACTGAGAAAAACAAAAATAGGGAACTCTTTATAAGACTTTGAACAATCCCCAAGATTTTTGGTATGATTTTTTGGGTCGAGTCTTGGCACTCAAAAGATTTTTGGATTTGAAAAGCAATTCTGCCAGAATGAAAGAAGGCAGTTGACCCTTGACTTTGAAATGGACCTAAAGGCTTCAAAACCTCAGAATCTGGGGAAAGTTCGAGAATGAAAGTTGCTTAAAACATCCTAAATAGGTTTTCTGCAAAGGAATTTTCCATTTTTGAAGTAATTTGAGGGGTCAAAACCTTCTGGAAATCTCAGATGTGAAATCAGGATTTCCAGAAGCTGATGAACTGGCCTCTAAAAGAAAAATTGAAAAGAGGAGTTCTACTTACTCAAAAAATAAGATAAAAATATTTCTGGAAATCTCTGGATGTTGGCTACAAAAAGTATTTTGTAGTCAACACCCACCTCCAAGTTTTACTGGGTCCAAAATATAGGAAAATGGACTGAGGTCTCAGAACAATGCTACTGGACAGCAAGATGTTCTTGAGGGAAAATGTGATTTTTGGGGGATTTGCATCTATGTTCACCCCATTTTCATCCCTAGACTTGATACCACTACTTTTTATTAAGTGGTTATCATATTCAAGTCATCCTTGGGGAATTTATGGGGTTGAAACATGTCCTTTGCAAAGGGAAAGGGGGTTTTGTAAAAATGAAACCAAAGAGAAAGAATTGACTAAAGATCTAAAATGTGGACCACTTGAGATGGTCATTCATGAAGATGAACTTCAAGATGACCATCTTAGGTCAAAACTCAAGTTAAACTAGACATAAAATAAGTCAAAGTAAGAAGAACAAGATGATCAAGAGATCAAAAGAGAATTTTAGGGTTTTGAGAAGGAGGGCTTTACCAACGGTGACACCCTATCTTCCTAGGCTTGGAATTTGACTTGAGGAGTATCAAGATTTGGTGTTTGGCTTGAGGAGTATCAAGGTTTGGTGTGTTTGGTATTTGATTGGGAAAGATTCAAGAGAAAATGGTGGCAATCAAGGATTCCCACCGTTTTCTCTCTATATTTCGCCGTAACTTCGTTGCTATGATCAAATTGTGTTGTGTAAACCGAGAGAGGAGGGTTCAATTTATAGCCCTCTCAAATCCTCAATCATGTCCGCGCTGAGGGTATCGTCGCACAGGTAATCGTTCATTAATTACGGCCAAAGCTTTGGACAGAAGAAAAATCTTTTCAAAATTCAAATTAATCACCAGCTTTTGTTCCAAAGCAGCTTCTATCTTTCGTTTTTTGGCTTTTTGAGATTCTTTTCTAGGCTTAACCTTAAGTGGCAATGCCCACTTTACCCTCACTTTGTTAGAAAGGTTAGGTTTGTTAGGAATGTTAGAAATGTTAAAACTTTCGTTAACTTTCTAACGAAAGCTACCAATTCAAATTGGAGCACTTACAAAGCAGCCCCTGCGACTGTGCTTTCGAAGGAAGCTGGTCGTCGATAAGAGTAAGGCTCCAAATTTGACAGATGATCAAGTGATCGAGTGGCCGAACCTATTTAATAGGGTACCTACGTATCCCGAGCGGGAATCAAGCCGGCCGTAGTTCGGCTCACCCCGGGATGATGGCGTTTAGGTGCCTCGAACCCGATGAGCGAAGTTCTCACCGGTTGCCGGAGAGAAACTCGCTAGGGATAAGAGATGATCATTTTGATCGGAGGGCTATCCGCCCGCTGGGGATAGGAGTGACCATTTTTGGTCCGATGGCCGAAATTGTATATCCGCTCCGCTGGGATACGAATGACCATTTTCTGGCCTCGAGGCTATCCGCCCGCTGGGATAGGAGTGACCATTTTCGGCCGATGACCGAAATTGTATATCCGCTCAGCTGGGATAATTGCGATTTATCGCTTTCCTAGTGATAGCGTCTTAGGTGCCTCAAACCTCGAGATGGCGTTTTAGGTGCCTCGAACCCGGATGGCGATGGCTTTAGGTGCCTCGAACCTTGATGGTGATGGCGTTTTAGGTGCCTCGGACCTTGATGGTGATGGCTTTTTAGGTGCCTCGAACCTTGATGATGGCGTTTAGGTGCCTCGAACCTCGATGATGATATTTTTAGGCACCTCTGACCTTGATTTCAAATGGCCTTTCGGTGGACTTTATCTCGCCGAAGGATAGGGTGACCGTTTTGGTCGAGGGGCTGGACCTAATGATAGGCTACCTACGTATCCCTAGTGGGAATCAAGCCCTTTCGTAGTTCGAGTACTACTCGAGATTCCGTTGGCTTTGGGACTCCGTTAACTTTGCCGGGGATTTCGTTAGCCTGGCTGGGAAAATCAGACGTATTCTGCCTGGGGAATTGGTCTCACGCCACCGCCGTTGATGATTTTGATGAAAGATACGGGATCTCGTTATCTTTCTCGGCACTCGGTCTTACGTTTGACCGCCGCTGATGATTTTGATGAAAGAAACAGATTTCGTTAACTTTCTGGGAAGTCGGTCTTACGTTTAACCGCCGGGAATTTCTTTTTGGGGGTATGAACCTAAATGGGAACCGAGTTCAGAGTACGAACCTAAGTTGAGGTTTCTGTTCAGAGTATGAACCTAAATGGGAACTTAGTTTAGGAGTATGAACCTAAGTCGAGGTTCTGCTTCAGAGTACGAACCTAAATGGGAACTTAGTTCAGAGTATGATCCTAAGTCGAAGTTCGGTTCAGAGTATGAACCTAAATGGGAACTTAGTTCAGGAGTATGATCCTAAGTTGAAGTTCGGTTCCAGAGTATGAACCTAAATGGGAACTTAGTTCAGAGTATGATCCTAAGTTGAAGTTCGGTCAGAGTACGAACCTAAATGGGAACTTAGTTCAGAGTATGATCCTAAGTTGAGGTTCTGGTTCAGAGTATGAACCTAAATGGGAACTTAGTTCAGAGTATGATCCTAAGTTGAAGTCCTGCTCAGAGTATGAACCTAAATGGGAACTTAGTTCAGAGTATGATCCTAAGTTGAGGTTCTGGGTTCAGAGTATGAACCTAAATGGGAACTTAGTTCAGAGTATGATCCTAAGTTGAAGTTCGATTCAGAGTATGAACCTAAATGGGAACTTAGTTCAGAGTAATGATCCTAAGTTGAAGTTCGGCATCCGAGGGAGACTATTTGAAGGTGTTCTCACTAGGGAAGACTCCTGCCTTACGAGAACCATCTGAAGAAGGGTGAAAGGTGATCAATCTGGCCAAGTGGATGGACCAAGGATTGACTGTATCTGGGGGTCACCCGAGGAATTGACTATTTTAGGGAAGTCGCCCTATGATCTGACTATTTTTGGGAAGTCACCCTATGATCTGACTATTTTTGGGAAGTCGCCCCGTGGTTTGACTATTTTTGGGAAGTCACCCTATGATCTGACTATTTTTGGGAAGTCGCCCTATGATCTGACTATTTTTGGGAAGTCGCCCTATGATCCGACTATTTTTGGGAAGTCGCCCGCGGTTTGACTATTTTTGGGAAGTCGCCCTACGGTTTGACCGTTTTTGGGGAAGTCGCCCTATGATCCGACTATTTTTGGGAAGTCGCCCTACGGTTTGACTATTTTTGGGAAGTCACCCTATGATCCGACTATTTTTGGGAAGTCGCCCTACGGTTTGACTGCTTGGGGAAGTCACCCTATGATCCGACTATTTTTGGGAAGTCGCCCTACGATCCGACTATTTTGGGAAGTCGCCCGGTTTGACTATTTTTGGGAAGTCGCCCCTATAGTTTGACTGCTTTGGGGAAGTCGCCCTACGGTTCGACTGCTTTTTGGGAAGTCGCCTACGGTTTGACTATTTTCGGGAAGTCACCCTATGATCCGACTATTTTTGGAAGTCGCCTATGATCCGACTATTTTTTGGGAAGTCGCCCTACGGTTTGACTATTTTGGGAAGTCGCCCTACGGTTTTGACTGCTTTGGGGAAGTCGCCCTACGATCCGATGATAATGTTCTTTTAGAAAAGTAGTCGACTAAGATATGCTTTCATACCGTGCCGTGCTTACCCGTAGCTGCCTAAGGACCGAGGCTACGCCGATGTTGATGAAGAGTTGTTAAGTCAGCTGCTCGTGGACGGTTTCGCCGACGATTTGCCGTCTTGGAAGCATTTTGACCCGAAGGAGGAGTTTGGCCGAGTCCGCATCTTGCCGGTGATCGTCAACCTTGTAGAGGTGGCCGAGCTTGTATTCACATTGGGACTTCTCGCTTTTGAGAACTCGGTGTCTCGACCGCATCAGATCGGGAGAGCTTGGCGTCTCTCGACCTTCTTGCCTTGAGAACTTGGCGTCTCCGACCGATTTGTATTTGAGAACTCGCGTCCCCGACCGATTTGTATTGGAGAACTCGCGTCTCTCGACCGATTCAGATGTGAGAACTTGGCGTCTCTCGACCGACCGGCATTTGATTTGCATTCGAGAACTTCGCGTCCCCGACCGATTCGCATTTTGAGAACTCGCGTCCCCGACCGACTTGTATTCGAGAACTTGGCGTCTCTCGACCGAATTGTAGACACTGGAGGTGGTCTTCATCGGGCCGTTTTCATCCATTTGTGGACACTGGAGGTCGTCTTTAGCAAGTTGCGTACGCCGGAGCTTCTTGTCTTTGCCAAACCGTAGATGTTGGAGGCGCGTCTTCATTCATCGGGAGGTCGTCTTGTGAAGATCATCCTCGCCGAAAAGGGGGATTTGATTTCACGTTTGAATTCCCGCATTCGTTAGCGAAGAGGAAGATGCATATATGGCATTCATGATGACAGATGCATGCATGGAACCAAAAATGATTATGGGATGATGCATTTACTTGCTTTCGAAGATGCACTTAGCCTAAGCTTCCGGCAGAAAATTATGATTTATGATCTTCGATGATTTAGGATTATTCCTATCGACTCAAGTTTTCAGTGCATGCTACATGAGCCCTCGGGAGATTTTTAGTGGGGATGTACGGGTATGGAGACTCGCTTGGAATGTATTTTGATCAAGCTGGGGGATGAGAACCCTTGATCGCGATTTAAACAAATGTTGTTGGTGAGGTTTTGTCACAAGAATATCACATGGACCTCAATCTTGATGAGATTGGATTCGGATCCCTGGTCTTGATTGAAACTTTCCCTCTCATTCTTGGTCATTTGAAGCCGATGCCGACGTACTCTTAGGGCCAACGTTGATACGAGCGAAGCTTCTTTCATTTGGATGAGCCGTGACCTTGGCCGAAATCTTGTCCTGAGGATGATTTGATGGAATTGCTAATGCCGGAGAAACCCCGATCTTGAATTCCGATGCTACGGAAGCCGCCGTGTACCAAGTTCAAGCCGAAATTCTTTCTTGCGACTTGATAAAATTGGGTCCAAAAGACCATCTTGACAAAGCCCCGGATCCCGAGTAGGCAAAGTCCAGATTTTGAAGAAGCGATTTCGCGAGTCTATCTCGTGGCGAAGAACCCAACGTGGACCCAAAGATGACTATATAAGCCCCACTTGAAGAGTCAAGCTACAGAGAACCCGGGAGAACCGCTTAGCAAGCCCCAAAGATGAAGAAATCTCGCAGTAGTCTTACGCAGGGGGAACCCATCTTTTCGCACCTTAGTCAACCAAGCATCGGACAAGACTCGTAAATGTTTACGTGCAAGGCATATCTTTTGAAAGATGGGAATGTCTCCGAATTTGTGTATGACACTCGCTTTTGGTTTGACTCTTTCGAGAGAGTATAAGCATCACAAGGTGTGGAAAAGTGTATGGAAGCCCCCGCAGCACGTAAAGACAAAGTGTTTGGCTCTATTTCCCTATGATGGAGAGAGAGAAGACTTGTCGAGACACTTGAAAACTTGTCTTATTCATGATGATCACAAGGCCGCTTAAAACCCTTTGTTAATGTTCGGTTATTCAATCCCTAAATCCGATATGAACAAATATTTTGATTAATCACAAGGAGAAAACCAACCGATATCGAAAATCAAGCTTGGAAGGGCGGAAAGTGTATAGGGACGATCCTCTGATGAGACCGGATTTTTTTTTTTTTTTTGAGATTTGTTTGTGATTTCGACCGACCATTTCTCGGTTGCCTACGTTCCTCCATTATGAAGAGCTCAGTCGCCGTAGTTCGGGCCTATCCCGAATGAAAAGAGAATGAATGTTGAAATTCGAGGGTCCGAGGACCTTTGGGGATTTTGAGGATTTGGAGGATTGAATAACATATCCCCTTAGAGTGTCCATGAAAGACACGGATGCGAAGCCCCAGCCGTGGGACATCCACTAGCAAGTGTTTGTGAGGAGAAATGAAATATGCTCACATGAAGGGAAGGGTTGAATTTGCACAATCTTTGATTGGTAATTTTGAACCAAAATGGATTAGATTCCAATTTAAGCAAGCAATGAAGCATTAATTTGATCCCGACATCGAGGATATTAGAATGAAACCGCTATCCCATAGGACCGTAGTTGGGTTTCCGGCTTCGATCGGCTATCGGGTGATTTGGGAGATTATGACCTCTTGAGATGAGAGGTCGGCTAGGCCTTTTACCGACCGAACCTCTAAAGATGAGAGGTTGGCTCGCGGGGATGTGTTTGGGAAATCTATGGCGAGGAAGATTGATTGCCTCCAAGAATGAGAGGTCGATTTTGACTTGGCCAAGGGCAAGGGTAATGGTGATGGGAGTATCCTCTAAAATTGAGAGGATGGCTTGGGATTGGTTTAAGGTAATGATAAGAGGAAGTCCGAGCTACCGACAACTTTTTGCGATCTTGCGAGAATCTCAGCTCCTTTTTGATCATTGGAGAGCTTCTTGAGATGTCTGGGACTTTTGAGTTCTTCTTCTTTTTTTTTTTTTTTTTGGAAGGCTTCCCGAGGAGCTTGGAATTATATCCGAGATTGTGAGGATTTTAAAATCCTTCTTTTTTTTGTTTCATTTTTTTTTTTTTTGTTTTTTTTTTTTTTTTTTTTTTTTTGTTTTTTTTGTTTTTTTTTTTTTTTTTTTTTTTTTTGACTTGGAAAGCTTCCCGAGGAGTTGAGGATTATCTTTGTCCTTCCTTCATGGCTTGAGATAATTTGCGCATCGCCGATTCTCGAAGCTAACTTCTCGGGCTCGCTTGGACTTTCTCTCGCATGGAGCAAAAATGATGGCTAAACCGGGTTTCAAAACACGCCGATCTTGAAATGAGAGGGTAGTGTTTAGTAAGTGGTGAGGTAATGGCTTTCCTATGGGTGAAAGGTTTCAACCGCAATCCCTACCGGATGACCTAAACGAGATTAAGTCTTCATTGCTTGCTTAAGCTTTATATGAGAAAAGATCCATGCAAATTCATCGAGCAACGAGATGATGATGATGAAAGGGATGTGAGCATATGAGATGCAAGACGGGAGTTGGTAAGCCCCAATTTGGGAAGGATATCAATTGATTTTCTCACTCCGATTAGTTTAAATATTAATCATTTTCGAAGAATTAGTGGTTGAGCAAAGACAAGTGATCATTTTGGATAAAACCATTTCAATTAAGTGTAACGTGGGTGCGCAAGTGATGTCTCGAGTCTAGCAAGAAAAGAAAAAAGACTTATATTAAAAATTAGACACTTAACCACTATGTCCAAAATGGACTACAACGACAAATGTCCATGAAGGACTTAGGTGAAAGAAAAGTACTAGAACCTACGAAGGTTGACTCAAAAGACTATTTTAAAGATAGGTAGCCCCCGCCTAGCCGCTCTTTGCCGTTGAACCATGCATCTATTCTTCGACGCCGGAGACGGGAGCTATTGCAGCACCTTTCCATCAGATTTCCTTGGCAACTTTTTGCTCAATCCAACCATCTTCATTGCCTCGCGATGACCGGTTCATTGACCTTGCAAAGGGACGAGTCAAACTCCATCGTGCCCACAAGGCTTGAACCACCAAACTCGATCATGTTGACACTCATGTTGTTAGGGAGCGGGTTATTGATAGTATTAGGTCCTTCAGCATCTCTAACCTCCCTTGCTCAATCAACCCTTGGATGGCCTTTTTCGTGGGGACGCAATCATCCGTCAGTGCCCATGGTACCGATGAAAGGCACAATGCTTCGAGGTATCCAAAGGAGCGCTGGGGTTTCTAGGCCGATAATTTTCCAAAGGCCGGAGCAAACCTTCTCTCACCAAACCTCAAGATATCACTCAAAGGCATCCCAAAGTTTCTCAAGTCTGAGCCGGGATCTCGGATGCATCAGCTTCTTGGGAACAAAGGAAGTGGCATTGTTACAGCCCCGTCCCGCGTAGCCGATCGCCTCTTTGCCTTTAGCGAAAGTGAGAGTAGTTTTGGAGGGAGGAGCCCGATATCCGTAGGCAGTGTGTGCAAGCAGCCTTCCGCCGATTGTAAGCCTTTTCAAACTTAGCCCCGGAATTAACCATTGCACGCAAGTCGCCGTAGGGAAGTGGCCGAGGGAAGCTCTCAAATGCGGCTTCAAGCATGACCGAAAGATGTCTAACCGCTCCTCGTCGAGGGAGGAATGGCCATTTCACCGAGCTTTAAGTTCCATCTCTTATAGAAATCCCCAATATTATCATTAGTGGCGCCGCATCGTTGTTTGCAGTGTCAACTCTGTTTGTCTCCCACTCCAAGTTGGCTTTATACTTATCTCGTGAAAGTACCGGTAATTTGTTCCCAAGTAGCCCTAGCTTCAGCCGCAATCGGAAAAACCATTTCAAAGCCCCCGACTTCAAAGAGAGACTAAAGTAATCGGCCAACCGCTGGTTTGTGCATCCCTTAGCCTTCATTGCCAAAGTATAGGTGTCCAAGTGAAGTTTTAGGGCATGCACTCCCGTCAAACAATTCCAGAGCGGGCATCACAAACTTGTGAGGCAGGGGGACAATCGAGCCTGGATCTCGTAGGCCGAAGAGCGTTGTTCTTTTTGGCGGTCAATTCAAGAATCCGTGCTTTCATTTCCTTGTGTTGCTCCATAAACCAAGCCAATTGGGGATCCAAAGGCGGAGCGGGAATTCCCGAGCCGATATTTGAGCTAGGAAGAGGACTAGCCGTTGGTGGTGCATTGGTGGAAGGAATACCATATCCCTGAGCATAGGTGAAAACCTCGTCCTTGGCCCAAATTACCCCGGGAGCGTAGGTAGGAGCCGGGGCAAAAGGATAGAACCCAACGACTTGCCTGTTGGCTTCCAATCGGCAGAGAAGATGGAGGCAGATCTCGAGGTAGCCATATGGCTTGGATTTTCGGAGCGAGGCCCATAAGTAGGCTTAAGTGCGGCCGCTGTCCCCGGTTGTTGAATTGCATGGCCGGTTGTGGCGAGGATGCATAACCGAGAGGATACTGTGGTCCCGGTGATTCGGATGAAACCGGGATGAAGGCTTGATAACCCATAGAAGTCCGAGTGAATGGATTTGTGAAAGCCGTGTGAGGAGCAACCGAACCAGCACCATTCTCGAGGAGGGGCTCCCCGATCGTGGCCCGCAACCGCATTGTGGCGGCATTCCAAATTGTGGCCGTTGATGTGAAGGTCTCGGATTGATCGGTTCCGAACCGAGGTGGGATTCCAATCCGTCGTGGCATTCCGAGGTATCCCCAACCACGAGAGGACATTCCGCACCGACTTTGCCCCCACCGAGGAGCCGTGAACCGATTCGTCCCATCAGCCGCATGGATCCAAAGTGGTCCGACCTGCAGATCGAGGAACATGTGTTCTGGTAGCACCGAAGGAGGTTGGTGGTGGCATCCTGGAGTAATCGGCGACCGAGATTGGGATTGGGGTCATCCTCTTCTTCCACAAAGGAAGGTGCCATCGGGATTGAGGCCGGCGGCCAAACCATGGCTCTTAATAGCCTCGATAAGGCTATTCAGCCGTGCTTCTGTCGCATTCTCATCCGTTTCGCTAACCGATTCCATTGTCAGTTCGTCCGAGGAGTCCCGGAGGCTGAGTGACGTTGTCCTTCGTTACCAAATGCGCAGACATTCTCAAACCCGGAGTTGAAACAAACGGCGAAGCCGATGAGGCACTTCGACTCTTCCCAACCTGATTAAACGGTGACCCTATGCCCCGAAACCAAGCTTTACACGAGAGTCATGGGGAAAGACACGAGGGGTTCGGGATGGCGGAATTGAAGGAGGGTAGGTGTTGGGCTCTTAGGCTCATGCAACATGCGCTATTTGTTCATGTTTACTTAAAACACGTTTTATTAACCTAATCGGTTGGAAAAGATTGCTCTTTTTTTTTTCGAACTACTCGATTCCCGGATCGCGGCCCCGTCACTACGTCTATAAGCCCCTCGTATTCCACCCGTATTTCGACCTCCCAGGGTGGATGCCCTGCGAGGGTCCTATAGGGCAAGCGGGTCCCACCGACCGAAAGAAAAACGATCCTAGAAGTCCGGCGGGTAATCGAGTCTTAACGAGCATTCGATGTAAATTACGACAAAGCCGACGTCAAAAGTCAAGATCATGTCCGAGGGCTCGACGAAAAGTCGGCATGATTTGGACCGATAAGCGTCCACAATTGATCTTGACTTGTCGTCGCTAAGCCGTAATTAGGCATGGAATATTCATTAATCCTTGATGACTCAAAGGTCAATGCCGGGAGTCGTTGTATAATTTGTGCCGCCGAGCCGAAGTCAAGGCGCCTGGCCAATATCTTGGTCAAAGTCCGCGGCGGAAAACCGCGTAACTTCGACCGATTAGGGTCCCCGAAAGATATTGAGTCGGTATGCCGACAAAGGCTTGAAAGGAAAGGTCTATACACTGACAGTGGCATGACACGACTGTACTAAAAACCAACCGGGTCTCGACAAAGTGTGTCACGGACAAGTGCATGGTCGACACGAGGCTCCATGGGATGTTTGGGTAGTCCTGTGCTCATCCGAGAGGCGTAATAAGACCAAACGGACCGCGACAAGGATTTCCCCGGGTTAAGGACGTAGTGTGCAGTGTACGGTCACGTGCGCGTAGTGTGCAAGCAGTCTATATTCTTTTTCTGAGTAAAATAGAAATTTTTTTATGTGTCTTAAAAATATGATGCATGATTTATATTTTTTTTTTTTTTTTGAGAATTTTCTTCTTCTTTTTTCTTTTTTTTTTTTGAAAATCTTTTTTTTTTGAAAATCTTTTTTTTTTTGAAAATTAATGAACACATAAGCACATAAGCACAAAAATTCCAACAATTAGGGACATTATTTCGACAGTCAAAAGTTTGACTCTTTTTTTTTTTTCGAGGCGGCCAAAACAAACACGAAAAATGTGCAAAAATCAACACACACACAAAACAAAGGATTCCAAATGTCGGACGGAAGCTTGACCTCAAAAGCTTTTTTTTTGAAAACGGTGATACCGGTACGTGGGATTGTTAGACCACAATTTATCCCCGACTCGTGTTAAGAGGCGATAACG
The DNA here is from genome assembly GCA_022495995.1 of Adenophora triphylla var. japonica. Taxonomy (NCBI): domain Eukaryota; kingdom Viridiplantae; phylum Streptophyta; class Magnoliopsida; order Asterales; family Campanulaceae; genus Adenophora; species Adenophora triphylla. The sequence continues at coordinate 21,501 of JAFEMH010007689.1, forward strand.
GGAAATTTAGTGGTTTCCACCAATATACCAAATACCATTTTTTTTTTAAAAAAAAAGGCTTAGTCCCCAAATGAGTCGCCACCGTGATGTACCCCGATTTTTTTTTTGTCAAAACGGAGTCGCCACGCCATTTTTATTTTGAGGGCCAAAACTTTGAAAAAGCCCGAGATCAGAGATTTAGGTTCGGAGGTCATGTTACGCGTCGGGAAGGACGTTAGTGTGCACTCCGACGCCTCGCAAAACGAGTCTTCCAAACATTTGAAATCCTTTGTTGTGTGTGTGTGTGTGTGTGTGTGTTTTGACCAAAACGAGCTGAAACTGAGAAAAACAAAAATAGGGAACTCTTTATAAGACTTTGAACAATCCCCAAGATTTTTGGTATGATTTTTGGGTCGAGTCTTGGCACTCAAAAGATTTTTGGATTTGAAAAGCAATTCTGCCAGAATGAAAGAAGGCAGTTGACCCTTGACTTTGAAATGGACTTAAAGGCTTCAAAAACTCAGAATATGGGGAAAGTCCGAGAATGAAAGTTTCTTAAAACACCCTAAATAGGGTTTCTGCAAAGGAACTTTCCATTTTGGAAGTAATTTGAGGGGTCAAAACCTTCTGGAAATCTCAGATGTGAAATCTGGATTTCCAGAAGCTGATGAACTGGCCTCTAAAAGAAAAATTGAAAAGAGGAGTTATACTTACTCAAAAAATAAAATAAAATTATGTCTGGAAATCTCTGGATGTTGGCTACAAAAAGTGTTTTGTAGTAAACATCCAATTCCAAGTTTTACTGGGTCCAAAAAATAGGAAAATGGACTGAGGTCTCAGAACAATGCTACTGGACAGCAAGATGTTCTTGAGGGAAAATGTGATTTTTGGGGGATTTGCATCTATGTTCACCCCATTTTCATCCCTAGACTTGATACCACTACTTTTTATTAAGTGGTTATCATATTCAAGTCATCCTTGGGGAATTTATGGGGTTGAAACATGTCCTTTGCAAAAGGGAAAGGGGGTTTTGTAAAGATGAAACCAAAGAGAAAGAATTGACTAAAGATCTAAAATGTGGACCACTTGAGATGGTCATTCATGAAGATGAACTTCAAGATGACCATCTTAGGTCAAAACTCAAGTTAAACTAGACATAAAATAAGTCAAAGTAAGAAGAACAAGATGATCAAGAGATCAAAAGAGAATTTTAGGGTTTTGAGAAGGAGGGCTTTACCAATGGTGACACCCTATCTTCCTAGGCTTGGAATTTGACTTGAGGAGTATCAAGATTTGGTGTTTGGCTTGAGGAGTATCAAGGTTTGGTGTGTTTGGTATTTGATTGGGAAAGATTCAAGAGAAAATGGTGGCAATCAAGGGATTCCCACTGTTTTCTCTCTATATTTCGCCAGAACTTCGTTGCTATGATCAAATTGTGTTGTGTAAACTGAGAGGAGGGTTCAATTTATAGCCCTCTGAAATCCTCAATCATGTCCGCGCGGAGGGTATCGTCAGCGTGCACTGTTCATTAATTACAGCTCCAGGCTTTGGACAGGAAGAAAAATCTTTTCAAAATTCAAATTAATCAGCCAGCTTGTTTGTTCAACTTGTCAGCTTCTATCTTTGGTTTTTTGGCTTTTTTGAGATTTTTTTCTAGGCTTAACCTTAAGTGGCAATGCCCACTTTACCCTCACTTTGTTAGAAAGGTTAGGGTTTGTTAGGAATGTTAGAAATGTTAAAACTTTCGTTAACTTTCTAACGAAAAAGCTACCAATTCAAATTGGAGCACTTACAGCAACCCGTATCTGCACATGATGTTTTCTTTGATGAAGAGGGCAACTTTCTTTGAATTGAGAATTTTGTAGGACTTTGCAGAGCATCCTTTTCGATTCCTTCAAAGAAATCGCCAATCTGCGTCTCTTTAGGCTCTTCCGCAGTTCCCAAATTCACACTCGTCAAAATCTCTTCGGCAGCTTGGGCTCGATTTTCCTCTTTCCGGACAACCTGCTTAAAGATTTTTTTTTGTTGTTTGATTTTTTTTTTTGTTTAATGTGTGCTTCTTTATCTAATGAATTATTATTAAATTTTTTTTATTAATTCATCATTAGTTAAAGTGGCAATCAAGGGATACTCAGAAAGGTTCGTCATTTCATTGAAAACGAAAGGGGATACAAGTGCTTGCTGCACTCGTAGTCTTCAGCGTAAGGCCATCTGGACGACCCTAGAGACTCGATCTTAACAGAGAGAGACTGGAGGACTTGTCCTAGATTGACACAAAGGGACTGGGACCAATCCAAGCTTGGTGATCATTTCCTCCTTGGTCGCGGACGGCTCGAGAGAGTTTCCCACTTCTTTAGCGGCATTTGCCGTTGGTGGCCTCATGACTGGGAACCGTGGCCGTTTTTGTTTTCCTTTCTCAATTGCCGCTATCATCGTTTGACCGAGCCGAGATCAATCGTGTCCGGCACTGGACTTCTTCTTCGAACAATTGCCGCATAACTAGACCATCCCAATTATCTCGAGGGAAATTCCGTGGCCTTAGCTTTTGGCACCGTCGCCCAATTCAGTTTCGGATCTTCCCGGGCGTAGGAATAGTGGTTGTGAGCTTCTCGAACCTGTTCCACTGTGTCGTGCACGCCCGAAGGTATACTCACTCTTCATGGCAGTGGTAGCCCTGTGTATCTTGGGTAGGTCCAGAACATTCTACGGACCGGGTTAGCCTTGGTTCCTCCGAACTTGTTGAGGCTATCCTGTAGCTTTAGCCATCCCGCCGTAGGAGTGGGCTCTGTGATGTTTCCCGGTTGTGTGGGACCCTTTACAAAGTAGTCACCAAATTAGGACCGAAGGGGAGAGATCTAGGATTGTCGACCGGGACCTTTCCCGTGGCAGCCTTCAAATCTTTTTCCCTTTGCAAAGGTCCACCTGAGGAGGCCTCATATCCTGTGCCGTGACGAGTATTCTGGTCCTTTTCACTTCGATGAGTTTGTGAGTTCCTTGTTGGTGCTTCCCTGCATCGAGGCCAGTAGATAGCTCATTTTTCTCATCATTTTCAAGACCGGTGGGATTTTATCCCGAGTGACCGTCAGATCTATGTTGCACACTTGGGCCTTGGGAGGCTCGACCGTGAAGCCCGTTAGCATGTAACCTTCCTCGTCATGTTTGATTTCCGTAATAGGTATTCCGCCCGTATCCGTGCCTTCTAAAGTGACTAAATCTCCGTAAATGGTCATCGATCCCCATTCGAGACGAATTTCACACACTCGGTGGAGGCTTGAGGCGACCCCTTTGACTTGGTGCAGCCAAGGTCTTCCCAACAGGCATTAAGTAATCGGGATGTCGATAACCCGGAATTCCACAGGTATCAATTTCTCCGTCCAAACCAGAGGTCTAAAGTAGCAACTCCGAGGACTGCCGGGATGTTGAGTCGTAAGCTTTGATCGTGAGAGAAGAAGGCTTCAAGTCTCGTAGTCTTGATATCAAGCAAGCTCATGATCTTTGCCGGAAGAATGTTCATTCCGACCCATTGTCCACCAGACCCGAGGAGGCGTCGTTCATCCACTGGACCGTGATGAAGAGAGGCTCTTTATGATCGCCCCCAAATTGAGGGAGGTCGAGATCTCGTGAAAGTGATTATGTTCCCGTAGTGGATGTTTCCAATTAGTTGTACCACATCATCGGAGTAGCATCAATAGGCACGAGAGTGCGAGCCAGCTTTCTTCCAGCTTCAGCTTATGGGGATAGGACGAGGTGAGTAGAGACCAGAGGGAAATGTTGGCCCGTGTTTGCTTCCAACTGGGTGAGCACGGGATCCTCTTTTTCGTGGTCCTGGAGTTTCACTGCCTTAGCATAGGGGCGGCGAACTTCTTTTGGTGCTTGATCTCGCGGCCTTCTTATCTCGCTCTTGGGATTTCCTTGGAAGATCTCGCCCGCATCGGGTCAACAGATTAACTTCCTCATCGCCGTCTCTTGACCGGATTTCTTCAATGCTGCTAGGGTCAATGGAGGAGCCCTTTTGGCTATTGGCCATTGGTTCTGCCGGAGTCTAGTGACAGCAGGGGCCGAGCTGCATCGGCTCCTTCCCCGGGCGGCCCTTATAACCGCTTCCCAAGTCACGTGCTTTTGGGTTTGGGGTTGTGTTGTTGCCCCTTGGATGGTCCACAGAGCTAGGGCGTCCTCCGACTCACTCTCATGGCCGGTCTTGCTCATAGTTATCATGCAACAAGAGTCGCTATTGTCGGGACTCGGCGGCTTTTCGATTTCATCCCTTGGATAGTGCAGCCATTCTGATTCCCTTCTGTAATACTCGGAGTTGGAGATGATTATAGCGTTCTGTGTGGGAGGCACATCCGGTATCATGCCAGTTTCTAGGACTTCTCTGAAAGCTGACATACATTCGGGGAAGGTGACCTCTTCTTGGGTAACCCCGACAAGGAGTGTTACTTTGTTGCGGGGTGGATTTGATCTAACCACGGTTATCTTCTCATTTGGGTGGATGGGAGTTAATTTTCCTCTTTCGATCGATCTTCGACTATCGCCCGGATCGACACCCGAAAACCCTTTCCCCAAAGCATGGTAGGCAAGTGTTGAATTCTAAGACATCCACGTGCTCGCATCCATGAAACTTCATGGCCTTCATGTCCTCGGTCTCGTATTCGTCTTCCGAAGTTTCTTCGTCGTCGCTTGCCGATAACCGGCCATCGTGCACGGCTCCCATGGGCTCATTTCTCGGCATGAATGTTCCAGATTGTTTCCGGATCGGGGGCCTCAGTTGACTCTTCACTCTCGTCATCATCATCATCATCGCTGTCACCAGAATCTTCTTCCCATACTACCGGGATTTCGGCTGAGAGGGAACATTGATCAAATCCGTTGGGGGAATATGGGTGCGTGCAACCGCAAAAATTGTCATATGTTCCCATTCCTGGAAGTGGTAATTGTGACTCAGCTTCTCCTCCCAGAAATTGCGGGGGAAGAGTGAGAGGGGTGGCACGTATTTGACACTGTGTAGGATATAGAAGGAATCCTCCTCTTCCGATTCTTCACTGTTCTCGGGATCATATTCGGGCTCTCCCAAAGCCAATTTGCAGAAGTGTACTAGCTCCAGACGCTCTTCGGCCTCTTTGCTGATAAGCCCCAGTACGGGCGCCCGCCGAAAGCTTTCTTGTTCGATTCTTCTCGATTGTTCTAACCATCTTGTGTGAATGGTCCTCTCATATTTTGAACGGAACAACCCCAGTTCTTCGGTATCGGCCTTCCCTTCATCCGAGAAATAGCGGGCCTCGTATTCTTGCAAGGAGTCTCTGACATGAGACCAAGATGGGTTGATTCGTTCGATATCCTCAAGGCTGAGGGGGAATCCGAATTCAGGATCCTCGACGAGGTTGGCCACGGGTATTTGGGGACCTTCATCAGCATCCTCATGGTCATGCGAAGATTCTCCGCATTCAATCATATTCACTGATTATGGTTCCTTGGCGAGAGGATTTTTGATCGTGTTAGGCCCTTCGGGGCCTTCCAACTTTCCTTGCTCTATTAGCCCCTGGATCGCCTTTTTCGTAGTAAAGCGCTTGTCGGGCCGATGCCCGTGAGCTTGATGAAAAGCACAATACTTTGTAGTATCCACGGGAGAATTCGGATTTCGGGTTGGAAATTCTCCAAAGGCCGCATCAAGCCTTCTTTCACCGCCCCCCTAAAGATGTCATTCAGGCATCCCAAAGTTTTCGAGATTTATGACCCGCGGTTTGGGCTCTACTGGTTTCCTGGGAGCAAAAGGAGTCGTGTTATTACATTCCCGTCCCGCATAGTTAATCATCTCTTTGCCTTTAGCAGGAGCAGGGGGCGGTGTTTGCAGGAGGAGCCCGATATCTCGTAGGCAGTGCAAAGCAGCCTGGCCGGCGATTGTAGGCCTTTTCAAACTTAGCTGCAGAGTTAACCATGGCCCGTAAGTCTCGAGTATGGGAAGTGATCGAGGAGGCTCTCGAATGTGGTTTCAAGCATGACTCGGAAGATGTCCAGTTGTTCCTCTTCGGAAGGAGGGATGGCCATTTCACCGAGTTTCGCATTCCACCGCTTGTAGAAGTCCCCAACATTCTCATCAGGACGCCGCACTGTTGTTTGTAGGTCAACCCTATTTGTTTCCCATTCCAAGTTGGCCTTATATTTTTCTCGTGAAGGCATTGGTAATCTCTGGTCCCATGTGGCCCTGGCTTTCAGTGTTTCAAACGGAAGAACCACTTTAAGGCACTGGACTTCAAGGATAGATCGAAATAGTCAGCCAACTGCCGATTGGTACATCCTGTGGGTTTCATTGCCAGGGTATATATGTCCAAATGGGTTTTTGGGCATGCGGTCCCATCAAAGAGATCCAGATTAGGCATCACGAATTTGTGGGGCGGAGGAACAATGGAGTCCGGGTCTGTAGGCCGGAAGGCGACTTCTTGGCGGTCGGTTCGGCGATACTGTGCTTTCATTTCCTTGTGTTGTTCCATGAACCAGGCCGATGAGGGTCTTGTGGTGGAACCATGGCATTCAAGCTAGTGGCTTAGCTAGAGAGAGGAGCTACCACTGGAGCGGACCAGTGGAGGGAACGGCCGATCCCAGGGGACGTAGGTGAAAACCTCCGTCCCGGGCCGAGTTACCCCGGGAGCATGAGTAGGAGCCTGAGCAAAAGGATAGAACTTGCGGCTTTGTTGATTTTCAACCGGCAAAGTAGGTGGAGGCAGCCCCGATGTAGCCGGATAACTTGGATTTCCAGAGTGGGGCCCGTAAGTAGGCTTGAGTGCGGGCCGCCGTCCCGGATTGTTGAATTGCATGGCCGCTGTGGTGAAGGTGTGTAACCCTGGGGTACTGCGGTCCCGGTGATTCGGATGACACCGGGATGGAGGCTGTAACCCATAGAAGTCTGAGTGAGGAATGGATTTGTGTGAGGAGCAACTAACTAGTACCGTTCAGGAGGGGCTCGACTGTGGCCAAGAACCAAGTTGTGGCGGCATTCCGAACCGTGGCGTTCTTTGTGAGGGTCCGGATTGATCGGTTCCGAACCGAGGAGGGATCCCGATTAGCCGTGGCATTCCGAGATAGCCCCAACCATGAGAAGACATTCCGTGCTGATTTTGCCCCCACTGATTTGTGCCGTCGGGCTGCATGGATCCGGTGGTCTCGTGGTTGGGAGCTGGTGACCCGAAAATCGAGGAGCATGGGTTCTGGTAGTGGCACCATAGGAGGTGGGTGGCGGCATCCTGGTGTAATCGGGCGACCGAGAGTGGGGTTTGCATCCTCGTCTTCTTCCACGGTGAAGGTGCCATACTGGATTGAGGTGGCGGCCGACCGTGACTCTTAATAGCCTCCATAGAATTTGTTTAGCTGTGCTTCCTGTCGTAACCTCATACGTTACGCTAACCGATTCCACTGTTGCTCTGTCCGAGGGGTCCTGGAGGCGGAGTGATGTTATCCCCATCATTACCGGCCGATGCACATTCTAGACCCGGAGTCGGAACAAACGCGAAGTGAAGGCGACGATGCGCTTGACTCTTCCCAACCGATCAAACGGTGACTCGGTGCCCGAAACCAAGCTTTGTGTGGAGTCAAGCGGGGAAAGGACATGAAGGTTCGATGTCCTGGGAATGGAAGGAGGGTAGGTGTTTGGGCTTTAGGCTCATGCAACATGCGGTTATTTGTTCACGTTTACTTAAAACATGTTTTATTAACCTAATCGGTTGGAAAAGATTGCTCTTCTTTTTTGCAAACTACTCGATTCTGGATCAGTGGGCCCGTCACTACGTCTATAAGCCCCTCGTATTCCACCCGTATTTCGACCTCCCAGGGTGGACGGCCGGCGAGGGTCCTATAGGGCAAGCGGGTCCCACCCGACCGAAAGAAAAACGATCCTAAAAGTCTCGGGTAATCGAGTCTTAACGAGCATTCGATGTAAATTACGGACAAAGGCGGACGTCAAAAGTCAAGATCATGTCCGAGGGCTCGACGAAAAGTCGGCATGATTTGGACGATAAGCGTCCACAATTGATCTTGACTTGTCGTCGATTAAGCCGTAATTAGGCATGGAATATTCATTAATCCTTGATGACTCGGTGTCAATGCTTTGGGAGTCAGTGTATAATTTGTGCCGGTCGAGCCGAAGTCAAGGCGCCTGGTCAATATCTTGGTCAAAGTCTGCGGCGGAAAACCGGCAGTAACTTCGGCGATAAGGGTCCGAAAGATATTGAGTCGGTATGCCGACAAAGGCTTGAAAGGAAAGGTCTATACACGGACGGGGCATGACACGGACCGGACTAAAAACCAACGGGTCTCGGACAAAGTGTGTCACGGACAAGTGCATGGTCGACACGAGGCTCCATGGGATGTTTGGGTAGTCCTGTGCTCATCCGAGAGGCGTAATAAGACCAAACGGACCGCGACAAGGATTTCCCGGGTTAAGGACGTAGTGTGCGTGTACGGTCACGTGCGCGTAGTGTGCAAGCAGTCTATATTCTTTTTACGAGTAAAATAGAGATTTTTTTATGTGTCTTAAAAATATGATGCATGATTTTTTTTATTTTTTATTTTTTTTTTTTTTTTTTGAGAATTTTCTTCTTCTCTTTTTTTGAAAATCTTTTTTTTTATGAGCACATAAGCACGAAAATTCCGACGTTTAGGGACATTATTCCGACAGTCAAAATTTTGACTTTCTCCGAGGCGGCCAAAACAGCATGAAAACTGAACAAAAATCAACACACACACAAAAATGATGTTCAAAGCCGGGACGGAAGCTTGACCCTCAAAAGCTTTTTTTTTTTAAAACGGTGATACCGGTACGTGGGATTGTTAGACCACAATTTATCCCCGACTCGTGTTAGGAGGAGATAACGGGAAATTTAGTGGTTTCCACCAATATACCAAATACCATTTTTTTTTTTTTAAAAGCTTATTCCCCAGCGGAGTCGCCACTGTGATGAATGTGTATCCGAAAATTTTCCCATTTTTTGTTTAAAAAAATCAACGAAAACGGAGTCGCCACGCCATTTTAATTTTGAGGGCCAAAACTTTGAAAAAAGCCCAAGATCAGAGATTTAGGTTCGGAGGTCATGTTACGCGTCGGGAAGGACGTTAGTGTGCACCCGACGCGCCTCGTAAAACGAGTCTTCCAAGCTGAAAATCATTTGTGTGTGTGTGTGTGTGTGTGTATGTTTTGGCCAAAATAAGTTGAAACTCAGAAAAGTAAAAATTGGGATATCTTTTTAAGACTTTAAACTGATCCCATGAATTTTTGGAAGATTTTTGGATTGAGATTTGGTACTCAAAAGACCTTTTGAAGTTGAGAGCCATTTCTGCCAGAATGAAAAAGGCAGTGGACCTTTGATTTTGAAAGGGATTCAAGGGTCTTAAAACTTCATAATCTGGATAAACTCAGAGAATGAAAGTTGTTCTAGACACCTTAAATAAGGTTTGTGCGAAGGAATTTTCCATTTTTAAGAAGATTTGAGGGGTCAAAACCTTCTGGAAACCTCATATATGAGATCTGGATTCCCAGAAGCTGATGAACTAGCCTTTGAAAGAAAATTTGAAAAGAGGAGTTTTACTCACCCAAAAAATAAAGTAAAAATATGTCTGGAAATCTCTGGATGTTGGCTACAAAAAGTGTTTTGTAGTCAACACCAAATTCCAAGTTCATCTGTGTCTAAAAAATTAGACCATGGACTGAGGTCTGAGAAAATTGCTACTGGACAGCAACTTCTCAAGAAAGAAAATATGATTTTAAGGGGGGTTTTGCATCCATGCTTGTCCCCATTTCCCTAGGTTTTGGTTAGTGGTCACTAGACATTTTAGTGGTGAACCAAATATACCAAACCATCCTTGGGGTACATTAGGACTAAGCATTTCATTTGCTTGGGAAGGGGATTTTTATCCTTTGAAAATGAGATTTTATGCTTGAAAATGGTTTTTAGGGTTTTGAAAATGAGTTTTCTTTGCAAGAAAGTAAGAAAACGTGGAAATAATTTTGATCTTTGTAGAAGATCATCCATGGAGATGGTCTTCCATGGTGATCTTCTTAGATCTAGAGCAAGAAGATGAAAGAACTACATTTTGTAGTTTGCAAATGCATGCATGGTTGAGATTTAGGGTTAGGAGAAGGAGGGTTTACTAATCTTCCTTGTGTTCTTGAGTGTTTGGCTTGAGTGTATGAGTGTTTAGGGCTTTAATATGAGAGTGAGTGGATGAGTATGAGTTGGGAAAGATTGGAGAGAAAATGGTGACAATTCAAGTGAATTCTCACTGTTTTCTCTCTATATTTCGCCAGAGGTTCGGTGCAAAATGTGTTTTTCCTCTTTATTTTTGTGACTGGAGGGCTCAATTTATAGCCCTCCTGAAAATGCAAACTCATCCGCGCGGACAAGTCCCCTCAGCGTGCACTGTTCATTAAATGCAGCTCCAGCTTTGAACAAGGGGAATATTTCTTTTCAAAATTCAAATTGACCAGCCAGATTATGTTTCCAGCATTTCTATTTGTGGTTTTATTCTTTTGTTTTTCTTTTTTAAGATTCTTTTTAAGGTTTAACCTTAAATAACAATGCCCATTTTACCCTCACTTTGTTAGAAAAGTTAGGATTGTTAGGAATTGTTAGAAATGTTATAACTTTCGTTAATTTTCTAACGAAAATTCTAACAAGCTCAAATTGGAGCACTTACACTATGCCTTCAACTTCTACCGGCTTTCCAACTCCCATGTAGATATATCTTTCATCTTTATTGGGCGTTCGGTAGTTCAGGCAACCCTGCATACATGAACTTATGTGAGTAGTTGCACCAGAATCTAACCACCATGTATACGAAGGAATTGAAACTAAATTTGCCTCAGTACAAACAAGACCAAAAGACATACCTTTCTTAATTCGCCATTGGCGATACTTAGGGCAGTCATTCTTCATGTGCGTAAGGTCCTTGCAAAAGAAGCATTTCTTCACTTTTTGATCATTGAATGATCCCTTAGGCTTCTTTGTTGCAACCGCAATCTCATTCCCTTTTCTCTTTGTCCCACGAGAAGAGGTAGATGCAAAATGGGCACTTTCGGGTTTTGTATGTTTCAATCTATCTTCTTCCTCCGTCACATGTGAAATTAATTCATTAATATTTCACTTGTCCTTTTGACAATTATAGGTCGTTTCAAAATGACCAAATTGAGGAGGGAGAGAAATTAAAGCCAAATGCACAAGCAAGTCTTCCGATAAGTCCAACTTGAGTGCTTTTAATTTCGTTGATAGGTGAAACATTTTCATTATGTATTCCCTTAAGTTATCGGTACCCTTATACCTCATGGAAACAAGCTTCCTTAAGGTAGCACTTGTTTCCGATTTATCACTTTTTACAAAGCGTTCCTCTAGGGCATCCAAGAAACCTTTAGCACCAACATCCTCGGAGACACTATTCAAAAAAGTCTCCGGGACTGCATTTTGCATGATACTTAGGCTCACGCGATTAGAACGGTTCCACCTCTCAAGATTTAAGCGTTCTTCCGCAGTGCTTTTGTCGGTAGGAGGAGCGGGACTTGGTTCTCTTAATGCGAGATCAAGGTCCATACAGCCTAAGATCATTGTAATTTTCTTTTTCCAAGTTTTAAAATTAGTCCTAGTAAGCAAAGGTATATTGTTTATGGCAGTAGTTACGGATGAAGCATTAATCAAATCTGAAGGAAAAGAACAAGATGAAACACAAAACATATATAAGAATCTACACAATGATTAATTATATCAAATGAATTCCATCAAAATAAAAGATAATTAATGTGACATCAAGACTAATCTTTGGATTGCGAATTGACTCACAATTTGATTCATCTTAGGGTGAACAAATAATCTAAACAATACATTTTAAATACTTGCCTTCCCTTGGGCCGGTTCAAGTATAAAAAATGTTCTAAAGTTTAAGGTACTTGTTACCCGGCAATAAAGAACACAAACAATATATTTTAAACACCCGCCTTCTTTTGGGATGGTACAAAGTATTTAAAATAACCAAAATTTTTTATTCAATTATTACCCCATGAATGCAAATACTTAGTCAATAACAAGGTCTCCTTTGGGAAACAAGCATGTTATCACATATCAATAAGAACATTCATCACTTTAACAAATTTGTATTTAAATAACGTAAATTACTTTGACAACAATATTATTTAAACAATGAATAAATTTGTTTGAGCATATAATTAATCATGCTTTAGGGCACAAATTAATGTACATTTTACTCAAGTAATGAATGAAAATTGACCAAAATAGCAAAATATTGAAAAATTTGAAAATCTGGCCAAAATCAAGTGGTGCTCGGCCGAGTCAAGGAAAGTGCTCGGGCGAGCAAAACACTCATGCTCGGTCGAGTAAAGGAAAGTGCTCGACCGAGCAAAACAATCCAGAGAACACCTCTTTCTGATCCCTTGTGCTCGGCCGAGTCTTAGGGGTGCTCGGTCGAGCATCATGACCGTTGGATGGTGCCTTTTCCAAAAAATTTCAAACGTTGTGCTTATACAAATGGGGTGCTCGGCCGAGTCAAGGAATGTGCTCGGCCGAGCAGACCCTGAATATCAAATTTTCTAGATTTTTACTAATAATTCTTAACTTAATGGTGAATCATTATTCAACCAAAGCAAGTAGATCCGCATACTCACAACACATTTTTAAATGCGTGGCTATGCATTTGAACAAACTCACAACACATCCAATGATGGTGACTATGTTCAAAATTAGGATAATCTTACATTAAGAATTGAAAGTCTATTGAGTAAAACCAAAATTTTATAATTAAGTTTTAACACAATACTCTAGAATCTGAATTAGAGTATGAAAATAATTCATGAACACATGATAAACATGTAATCTTTTCAAGAATTAAAAGCATAATAAAACATAAAGGTTTTTCATAATACTCAAACTTGATCTAGAATATAACCAGACTCTGATACCAATTGTTAGAACATAAATGATCCAACGAACCCTAAACCGTCTCACAACTAGATTCAAGTAAGAGAAGAAGATGAAGACGGAAGCGTGTACCTGAAGAATCCATTGTGTGTTCTTGATCTTGTTCTTTGAATAAAGGAGAGAGTAGGAAGATAGTCTTCTAAATGATAGTGCCCATACTTTATTCTTCTTTAATGAATGAAGAGAGGATTTGTGACTGAATTTTAGTGTATGTAAAAAATGTCTCAAATGGCTGATGGATAGCCTTTATATAGATAGAGAAGGGGCACTTCATTTAGGTAGCCTTTATATAGATAGAGAAGGGGCACTTCATTTAGGGACTACACCCTTTCATAAAATTGATGGTGTGAAGTTACCATTAGATCATCCCCATCAGTGACCCTGACCCAACCCAACCTCAAATAAAATATTAATTTCTCTCACTTCCATATACACACTTTCAACCTTATATAATTTATACTCCCATCAGTGACCTCGACCCAACCCAATTCAACCCAACCTTTTAAAAATAAAATTAATATATAAAATATATTAATTTTAAAAATATATTTATATAAATACAAAATCAAAATAATTTGATCAAAAAAAAAAAAAGAGAGATGATGCACAACTGGGGCCAACCTCAGGGCAACCAATTGCCCAAGGTCACCAATTTTGGTGACTTTCATTGCTTTTTTTTTTTTTTTTGGGTTGACTCTCACAAAGAGAGTCACCGTTGGGAATGGTCTTATGCCCATCATTTAATGGTACTTACACCTAATGGGATTCTACATATTTTGTCTATACTTTAAATAATATATACTCCCCCCATCCCAGCAAAAGTGTCACTTTTTACCCAAAATGGCGTCCCGTTTGAAGCGTCACCTTTCCTAAAAAGGAAATGTTTTATTAATATTCTATTATCCCATCCACTATTTCCTCCACTAATTCTCTCTCCTCTACACTCACAACACTTTTTAAATTCACTATTTCCTTCACTAATTCTCTCTCCTATTTTCAAATTACACTCACAATATTTTTTCTTTCCACATTTTTTCTTAATTTGCGTGCCACCCCTAAAAGGGTGACACTCTTGCTGGGACGGAGGGAGTATTAATTAATCCATATTCTAACAAAAGTGAGTAATGGTTGTGAGTAGAGACAAGTGGGTCCCATTTCCATTTTGAGACTTTGCAGATTATTGTGAGACGCTCAAAAGTGTCTTTTTGCAGATTATTATGGGACGGAGGGAGTATAATAATTCATTTGTTTTTAAAAGGGTGGACAATGAAACCAAATCAAACTTCGGTGGGAAAAGTGATACTTGCTTAAACCTTGAGGGTGGGCGATGAAATTAACCCATTAAAAAAAGGATTAATATTTATTGGGGAGAGATTGAAGATTCCGTCAAATAACAAAACGCCGTCAATGAAAATGGAACGTCGTAAGTGGGACAAACTTACACCGTAACAGCAGAATTGCGTTAGGCGATATCTAGACCGTTATATTTCAAATGAACGGTCTCAGATGAGATGAGGAGCTATAATCTCCTGTGCTACAGCGTTGTGTATCATAAAAAAGCAAGACGAGGTATAAAATAGGTTTGAAAGGGAGAGAGAGCATTTCGTATTATCAGAAGGAAGGAGGCTTCTTTCTCTCTTATGAAATTTTCCTTCACTTTCTCGAGAAAATCTGTAACACAGAGCGAGAAAAATTTCTTGGGAAAATTCTGGGAGTGAAATGCTGCACTTGTTCTTCGATAATAAGATCTAGACAGAGAGATAGAGAGAGGAACAGAGAGAGAAAGATATTACAGTTTCTTATTTGCTGTGTTAACAATCAACAGAGCTAGACTTTTCTGTTCTATCATCAGTAATTTGAATTTGATTTACCTTAACTCGATTTCCGCATTTGATAAGGTTTGTTGATTTTTGGCTTTTTTTTGTTTATGGATTTTCATGGGAAATTGTGAGAGATTTTGATTAAAGTTCATAGATTTGTGATTGAGAAAATTGTTTTTTTTTTTCAATTCTCCACTGGTTTTAATTCTGTAAATTGATTTCAATTCTCCACTGGTTTTAATTCTGTAAATTGACTGATTTTGTTGTTTAATTTTTGGTGTACAGATACATTTGCGAGCTGTAGGATTGTTTAGAGAGAGAAAATCCAGAAATTCAAGTTCGTAGGTTTTAATCGACGAGAATTCTTCTTCTATATGTTTTCTTCATGTTCAATCTAAGGCGACTTGCATCGATTCTTGCTCAATCTTTGTTTTACAGGCGCATTGTGTAGAAATCTGGGGATAAAGATCACTTTCTCGGATTGTAAGGATCGGAATAGGAGACAAAACTAGAGATTGAAGCTCGAAGAACTTTATCAATTCGGCTATAAATCACTTTAATTTGAAGATAAATCTTCAGAGGCCTAGAAACGGAAAAAAAATACTGATAATCTAAGGTGTTTTGTTGACAAATTTTGATTTGAAACCTCCGTGTTGCGTTGCTATGAACGAACAAAGTGAATAAGGTATTTGAATTCAGTACTTTTTGACTTAGATCAATAATCAATCCGGTTGGTGTTTTCAATTTTGAACTGACGAATTTGACCTTTGTTTGGTTTTGTTCAACAGTTTTGGTTCTGCCTTCTTCAAAAGAATCCTCTTTCTGGATTTGTGTAGCGGAGTTGAAGTTTTCAGGTAATGTCATAATGTGTTAAAGGACGATTGCGGAATTGTGTCGCAAAGTTGAAGATTTCGAATTCATTGGTAAATGTCATCGCCGCCGCCGGCAACGATTTACACTTCCGTTCATAGTTCAGTGATACCCTCTTTGAACGTTTCATCTCCGGTTGCACAACCACGGCCAGTTCCGATTTGCACTTCCCTTATTAGTTTAATGATTCACTCGTAAAACGTTTCTTTTCGGTTAATCGCCGGCTCTCAGATTTAACCTGAAATTTCACCTTCTTCCCCAATTTATTGTTCTCACCCTCTTTGATTTTGTTTCCTTCTGAATGCTGTAAGCATTTCTCAATCCAGTGTATCCGGCCAAGTTCTTCGTCACAAATCTTGTTCTTACCCTCTTTGATTTTGTTCCCTAATTTCTTGTTCTCTTCTCCTCTCCAGATTCACATATGATAGATCTTCCATCAGACAAATCCAGTTTTAGTAACTAGTACAAATACCCCAAATACCCAATTTTATTTTTTTTTAGAAAAAGATTTAACCCCTAATATTCATCATCATGATCATTAAATTTTCAATTATCTGCATAAGAATCTTTCCATGTTTTTACCTTTATTTCTTTGATTAGTAATATTTTGATTTTTAAGTTTTTTAACCATAGTTAAGCCGAGCCAACTAACCATGGTTAGCTTTTGTTGTTAATGTGACAGGTGTGGTGTGTGTACAAAATGATGGAAAAGAACAACAATAATAATCCTCCTCCCACTAGTAGAGATGGGTTATTATTGAGAACAACGTCAACACCGGATACCAACAGATCACCGGCGACTGCAACGACGTCGTCCGACTTCGTTTTGCAGTGGGGGAACCGGAAGCGGCTGCGTTGTATGAAAGTACAAGCCAAGGACCATACCGGAGGAAACAAAGATTTAACCGGTGCGGCACCGGCTCAACGAACAACGGTTCGGATTGATCGGCGGGTTGTTAGGTCCGATCAGAACAAGGAAGCTCAAGTTTCTAATACTGTTAATAATAGCGGCTACCTCAATCTCCGGCAACGACCATCATCGCCGGCGCAGCGCGTGCTCAGGTGATTTTTCCTCATTTGATGTGTTTTTTTAGCTTGCGTGTGTTGTACGCTCCGGTGACGGTTTAAACTTTAAAGCACGTTACTTTTTTTATGGGTAACGTGAAGCACTTGGTTGGGACTCGGGAGATGACTGCGTTAAAGTGTGATGTGTTTTTTGGGTTGGTTGTGGGGGATGGGATATGGTGTGGTCTCGTCTATTTTGGTTAGGATGTGGACCAATGGAATCTTGCCACATAAGAGGATATGAGTCGTTGGTTGGGGTATTATGAATAATTGAGGTTAGTAAGAGATGTAAGAGAAGCAACGCTAGAGCAAACAAAAGAAAGTTATAAAATTTTTCACAAAAATAAAATAAGTTCAATAAAATAAGTTGACGGTATTTTATTGGTTGAATTGAGATACGCTATACTTTAATTAAAAAAATCAATGAAATCATTACACCTATAATTAATTTTGTGAGCAAGTTTTTGTTACTATATTTTATGCTTCTAATATTGCTCAGGTATAAGAGAGAAAGTGGGTAGAAAAATTGTAAGTGGATATACTAAGTGGATATAGGATGGGATTATACCAAGTGAGTTTAATGAATAAACAATTATTAAAATTTTTATTTTTAACTTATGCATTTTATAATAAAATATTAAAATGGTGTTTTGTGCCTTTTGTAAAGATACGTTTTGTAATGAAACAGATGGAGTGTATATATATATACTCCCTCCCTCCCTCCGTCCCACCAAGAGTGTTACCCTTTTAGGGGTGGCACGCAAATTAAGAAAAAAAAAGGAAAGAAAAAATATTGCGAGGGTAATTTGAAAATAGGAGAGAGAATTAGTGGAGGAAATAGTGAATTTAAAAAGTGTTGTGAGGGTAGAGGAGAGAGAATTAGTGGAGAAAATAGTGGATGGGATAATAGAATATTAATAAAATATTTTCGTTTTAGAAAAGTTGACGCTTCAAATGGGATGCCATTTATTTTGGATAAAAAGTGACACTTGGATGGGAGGAAGGGAGTATATATTTTTAATGCTTTTTGTAGTGAAGGGAAGAGAGAAATGTGATTTGGGTTTACCTTCAATCAATATAGATAATAAAAAAACATGAATAGTTAGCGGATTGAAATCGAAATACTCCTAATTGGATTATTATGGATTTAGGGAATATTTTGTACTTTTGTAAGCCCATATTTGACCTTTAGGTGGAGAGCCCTCGCCCTTGTTTCAATCATCCATGACCCTACTTATAAACCACTTTGATTGACTCATTTTATTCCTTACTTTATTTGCATTATTATTATCATCCTTTATTTAAAAAAAAAATTAAATTAAATTAAATTAGGTCTGGTAATTGGGTAGGTAGTTTCTTTGAAGATTCACCTTGTTAATCGTCACAAATTTAATTAGTATCAACGGATGGATGAGATAAAATTTCAATACAAACGGATGGTCCTGATTTAACAGCGGGTGGGAGGGTAGCTGAGATCTTGACCCCGTTTTGAAATGAACAAGAAGAAAACTGTATACTCATATATTTTCAGTTTGATTCGATACAAATATTAGTAATAGTAAATGTGAGTAAGAATAGTAAAGTTGGAGAGCGAAAGGGGAAAGGAATATTTGTTGTGAAGATAATAAGTGAGTTTAACTAATTATTTTAAGTAATATTTTTTTTTAAATAAATTTAAAATAATATAAAAATATTAAATCAAAACGGAAAAATGGAAAAATTTTACACTGAAACGGGGACGGACGTATATAAGTATTTTTATCTATGGGTGAGTATTTGCTTGATCTTCATTTTTGACGTGGTCCAAATGTTGGATCTGGCGGTCCCGCTCTTCTCGATGCTACTTTTTTGAACGTACAAGATAAGTTTACAATATAGCCCACACCATTCGATCACAGCTCACAGCTCGTCGCTTTAGGTCAGATAAATCCAACCACCTGTGGTCCCCACATCTACTTTTTGTCTAAATCAAAAACCATTTTAAACCGTTCGATTACTTTAAATAATGTCGACAAAATATCAAAGTCTCTTTCTCATGCCCACCATCGTCAGATCTCTACACGTACTCTTCAAAAAAGGAGGATAAATCCGAAATTAACGGCTGAGATCTCGTCAGGAACCTAAACTGCCTTTTTTTTCCCCTCAGATGCGCACGTTAGATTATTAGCCCACAGATGCTCCAAATAAGTCTCTCCAATTCTATCTTAACTTTTTTTCATTTGTTCTAACCAAACAAGAAAGGACTGCCTCTGACCCAGCCCCATAAATCCCAAAACCACCCTCCATTTTCTGCGCTAATCCCACCAATTTCGCATCAAGACCTGAACCACATACAGGGGTATATTTGTAATTTTACATGGAAATATATTTCTTGATATTTTTTTATATTTGTTTTTTGGATTTGGGATGTTTGATTATTGCTGTTAAATTAATGGTTTTTTTTTTTTTTTTTTTTTTGAATTTATGTGGTTTGATTATTGCTGTTATATTAATGGGTTTGTTTTGAGTTTTGATTTTTTTTTTTTGATTTGGGTGGTATGATTATTGTTGTTAAATTAATGGGTTTGTTTTGTTTTTTGAATTATTGTAGGAATTCTGAGAACTCTATTGGTATGAAGGGGCAAAGCAACGGTGGTAGAGCTTTATGCTCACCGGAGAGAGGAGTGGGTGGGCATGATAAGAAAGGTGGTAGTGCTGCTGCTAATCATAACAATACCAACCCCACCACCGCCAATAATTTTAATAATGGAAAAATTCATCATCATAATAACAACAATAATAATCACACCCCCGGTGGTGGTGGTGGTGGTGGCGGTGGGTCTGGGTCATCGGAGACTGCTCATGATAGCAAGAAAGGAGGTTCATCATCAGGGAGTGATGCGATCCCAGCAGTATGGCCACCAAAGTTTGTGATCGCGTTGACAAACAAGGAGAAAGAGGAGGATTTTATTGCCTTCAAAGGATCTAAGCTTCCTCAAAGACCTAAGAAGAGAGCGAAGTTCATTCAACGCACACTCAATGTAAGGTTTCTCTCTCCTCAGCTATCCCCAGTAAATTATTTATTATGCTTATTAGATTGAAATTGAAAATAAATTACTAGTAGATTTTGGTAAGTTTGCTTGATCAGTAAAACTAGCAATAGATATTGCCAAAAAAGTGGTGTAAAGTAGTCTAAAGTACTATACTTCTTGATTTGTGCATATTCAGAAGGAAAGAGCTATAACTATAATCTAGCGGAATTATTCAACTACAATCATCAAGGTGTTAGCTCAAAGGCATGCCATCATAATGCACGCAGTTGATGTTTTCTGTTAATTTTGAAAATAATATAGCATTACTCATTTAAGAATGTGGATTTAAAGTAATATCGAATGTAATCTAAAATGTTTTTTTTTTTCTTCCAAAAAGAGGGGGCATAAAGTAGTTGAAAGTAATATGGGTCATGCTTAATGTCACTTTGATGAATTGATGCATCTTGATTGATCTGACCAAAAACGAAGGAGGGTCATGCTTAATGTCACTTTGATGAATTGATGCATCTTGATTGATCTGACCAAAAACGAAGGAGATTTAATTATTATCATAAAATCCTTAAATTTATTTTAATGATTTAATGATGCTCCATTAAAAATACTTTCAATCACAATTTGTAGTATTTCATGAGAATAATAAGATTTTTTTTTTTTTTTGTTTGCTAAAAGTTTAATCAAGCTGATAAAAAAACTTGAGATGGGATATTTAATATGGGGTGGAGGGAGTAGTAACAGTGAAATGTCATTGCTATTGCTATGTTATGCAGCTGTGATCAATCCAAGAGTGATAAAATCATCTTTCTGAACTCATTCGTTCCTTCTCTTGGACTAAATTTGTGTGTTCAATTAAATTTCTTTTGCAGCTGCAGAGCCCAGGTACATGGTTGTGTGACCTGACCCTTGAACGGTACGAGGTCAGAGAAAAGAAGGTTACGAAGAAGGTAAAATATTAGTACAACTTACCGCAAATCACACACCTAATAATGCTTTGGCCACAAAACAAACATTTTGTGCAAGTTAGTTCAAAAATCTAAGATTCATTTTTCATGCTTTTCCAGAGACCAAGAGGGTTAAAGGCCATGGGAAACATGGAGTCTGACTCTGAATAAGGATTTATTATCATGGAAATTCGGGGGGATTTTCTTGGCAACAAGATGGAGATGATCACAAACGACAATGAGTTGGTCTTTTGGAAAGGAGAAAATTTGCATGAGCTGTGTATTGTGGATTTCATCAATTTTCTCCAAATCAATTATGAATGAAAAATAGGATGGTAGTCCGTCCGCCTTTTTTTATTTTCCTTGAATAATTGTAGCCTAGGCTAAGGTGGAAAAGCATGTCGAAACACTGTCATTTAGCTTGAGCCTCAACATTATAGACCTTGGGCAGCGATTTCTCTGGAGGTATGAAAAAAAATTTGACAACTTAAGCCCAAAAATTGTCAAAACCACTTATGCTTGAGGCTTGGTCAGCAGCTACTCTTTTATTTGATGAAATGAAATGTGACCATTGCTCTAGAGCTTGCCTATTTATCTCCTTGCAAGCTAACTTTCTATATCCGATCAATGTTGGGGGCATAGTAAACAACGAAAAAAGAAAGTTGTTTATGAAAGGGGAAGTGATCGGAAAGTTCTAAAAAAATATCAGAATATTTCTCGAAAAGTTTTTACACTAGTATTATTTCTATAACATTGCTTACGATTGACTATAATATCGTATACAATATTTCTATAATATTGCATTGCATGCAGTATTTTAAACTATTGCACAAATAAGAATTTTCGGGATATTCTGATTCAAGCAGAAATTTGGGGAAAAGTCAGGATATTCTGATTCAAGCAGAACTTTGGGGAAAAGTGATTTAAAAAAGAATCTTTTTGGATCAATTTATATTTATAAAATCACGGTTGACAAATAGTAGGGCTCTTAGAATGAAAAACCAATTTAACATACGGGTCAAATGAGAAGGGTGAACTCGGATAACTCGATAAGCTCAATTTTTTTTTTTTTTTCGGACTGTCAGAGTTTGCTGCTTTCCCTCCTACCGACCGTTTCCCTGTTTCTCCCCTCTTTTTCATAAATGGTTTATAATTTTAACTTGGTATGAGTTTCAAATTAATTCTGGCCGTCCCCATTAACAGGGGATGTGGTTGATTTGGGATCTCTTGTAGCAGCAGCAACAGCTAAGTGATAGTGTCTGGTCCCATATCCCCCGTTCTGCTTTGGCTTTGGAGCTGAGCGACCCTATGTTTAGCATACATAAACATTCGACACAACAATGATAACACAATCAAATTTCTCGGTCTTGGGTAGCAGTCTTACAAAAGTCAGATACATACAGACATTGAAAAACTCCGCAATTGATTCTATGCACAGATTCAGATGCCCCGTTATTGAAACACACCTATTCTCTATTTACATTGGAGCTATCACTATGAGTTGCTTCCCACTAAATTATAAAAATTGGTCTAATGGACACCGAGGTCATCATGCGCTAAAACCCCCGTGGAGTGAGCTCCAAGGATTAGAAGGAATTCTGACACAGGCTTCTGCTGATGCTTCGGACATCTGCTGGATCTTAATGCGAGCGTTGCAGAAGTTAGAAAATGATCGCATGTGTTTCATACCATATTGGGATAAGGATCCACAGTATGTCTCAAATGTCCTCACCTGCACGGAAATTAGGAATATTTCTACCTATTCAGAAAGATGAATCAGAAAAAAGAAAAGAACACGGTGACCCTTTCAAGAAAGGGCAAGTTGCAATTTAGGACACAATGTTGACACCCCTTTACCTATCAGAGGCCATATATATTTTTTGTCGATTTAGGGCCCAATGTGGTCAAATGTTGAAATTTACTGCATAAGTTTGATAAATAAGACCTTTTTATTGGCAAGGTAGTACGGAAAGCAAGACACTCATTAGCCTCGAGTAAGGAGTATTTTACAACTGTATAAATTGCATTGGCAATTTCACATGCTTTCTACAACTCATAGCAAACTGCAGAACAATTATCTTGGGGGGCACTTGTATAACACTAGTAAAAGCCCGTGTCCGAGGACACGTTTTTTTTTAATTTAAATTTATTTTTTTTTTAAAGGCAAAATGGGAAAGGGACAACTTAGTGAGGGTAAAATGGGAAATTTGACATGTGGCACTGTTCATTCAACTGTTCACACACCACTGCCATTTATAATATAGATTAGAACTGCCATACTCCACTGGTTGTACTTCCCAACATGTTATGTGAGTTTGAACAAACACGCAGGAGTAGATATTTAAAGAATATAGCATGCCATGTACTCCCTCCGTCCCAATGTTATGGTTAATTTTTTTTTTGGGCATCTCAATGCTATGGTTACTAACCCAAAATAGTCAATGCGACTCACTTATCTTACTAACAACAAAAATCTCCCTACCCCACTTTCTCTCTCCTACTTTACTTTTCAGACTCACAACACTTATTTTTTCTTAATCTCCGCGCATTCAGTTTTAGTAACCATAACATTGGGACGGAGGGAGTATACTCTTATGACTTAGTCAATAATCAAATCAGAACGCCCCTCCCCTCCCCAACTGCATTTCAAATTCAAGGATAAATTAATGGATGTGGGCCTCCCATCTTGAGACATCCCAAATATAGGTCATCTTAAAGAGGAACAAAGAGTACATATGATAAGGAGGAGCCTGAAAATGATGATTTACCAGTGTTTTAAGGCAGTCCCAGTCATCAACTAGAGGTTGTCCTGCGGGTCGGACATTCTTCAGCACCTCAGGACCCTTTTCATTTCCAAACAGAAGCTTCCCAATAAGCTTAACACTGTTGTCTATGTGCATTCTATGTGACATGGCTTCCATAAGCTGTTTTTGAGCTATAACTTTCCTGTTAGAACCTTCAGGAGCCTTGTGGTACTGTTAGAGAAACTTTTGAGTAGTTAATATAAAGAGTAAAAAGAAAAGTCGCTATGTACATTATGGGGATTCTGTCTAACAACTAAGGCTTTTAGATGAAACAACATGCAGGGTGGTTAAAGTTTAACCATAATCAGAAAAAAAGTGGGAATTCAGCTTCCTCTAATTACTCTCTCTTTCTCACATCACTTTACAGTGGCACCTTTTTACAAAGACAGTATCCTACTTCCCATTATCAGCAAATGAAGGTACTATTACTAAATCTCAGAATTATAATTGGGTCAGAAGTATAGAGAGGTCCGAGGGTGAGCGTGGGTTTGGACTGGAGCGCTAGTAGACTATATTGGAACTTAAAACCAATTGGTGATAAGTAGAATTGCCCCGCAAGTCTACATACCGGTCCATGTTTATTTATTATGTAGATGTGGGATGTATTTGTCGAAAATTTTATCCCACATTAGGAATTTACACGCCTTGCATTCAATATATAATGATCCTTGGCTACTCCTCTCAGCCAATTGGTTTTGATATGTAACCCCAGACTTTATCAGTATTGTCTAACACTCCTTCTCACGTGTGGCTCGGAGAGAAGGTCGAGGGTGGATCTCCTAAAAGATAGGAGATAGTGGACCGTGTAGAAGAGAGACAATATTGGACTAGACAAATAGTAGACTCTACTCCCTCCGTTCCATAACACCTTACCCACCGCCATTTTGGACGTCCCATTGGTAAGTCACACTTCATAAAAATGAATTTTATAATACTTATTTATTGATGGGACCCACTTGTCACGCTCACAACAACTATCCACTTACCATTACCTACCCCACTTTCTCTCCTACCCACTCACAACACCTACTTTTATAACATTATTCCTTGATTCCCGTTTCTAATAGTAAATGGGTAAGATATTATGGGACTGGGGGAGTATATTAACTTAAAACCAATTGATGATAAGTGAAGTAGCCCCCCAAGTCAATATGCCGGTCCATGTTCATTATTTTTGTAGATGTGATATGTACTGTCTTACACTAAAACCTTTGCCATACACTTCACTTGGTTTCAGAAACTGTTGTACTCCTAAATTGGAGTATAATTCACTCATAAAGGAATTTTCTCAAATCAAGAATTTTTTTAGTCTACAGAAAAATGGTAAAGAATATTCCAATTTTGCCCTCGGATTCTACTTTCAGTAACCGAACAACTGGATTCATGTCTGTCAGACCCTCTTAGAATGTAGTATGCAACAGAACACTCAAAATTACCAATGCATAATTATAATATACTGAGATTGTAGCACAAACCTTGTGCCAGAAATGTAAGAGATCAGCATCACGCTGATTAACAATTTTAGGAGATGGCTGGAGAGAATTGTCATCCACGTAAGTGTAGTTATCATTTGAAGGATTTGTACCCATATACATGGAAAGCTTGTCCATGCTAAGCTTCAAATCCCCATATTGCATTACATGGGATCCATAATCATCATTGCCAGATAAGGTTCTCCTCTTAACCTGCACTTGCCAACATGAAATCAGATAAGCAATTTAACAGTTGAGGATCATTTAATAAAGAGCTGGAAAGATGTTTCCCTGAAATTTTGTTCTACGAAGTATAAAAATTGGAACTATTATGCATGGCCTACTTTTTGAAGTTATTTCTGCATTTTACAATTTCTTCAAGCGAGAATTTTCGGGCAGGAAAATCTTTGTATTGGTACTCAATCTATATGCAAACAACATATTTATTGGAACACACTATTACACATATAGACTCAGGGGTAGACTGGACCTTGCTGAGGGACCTGTGGGTGGGGGGGGGGGGTACAAGAGAAATAACGATCAGTTTCAATAACAAGCATATTTATTTGTCATTTCTTAATTTAGCTTTAGGCAGAATAACTGATCAATAGTTGAGATTGCCCAGAAGCTCACCACTTGATACTGTTTCCTCAACGTTTCAGTCCGTAGATTGTGTATGTCACTGTTTAAGAGATTAAAAACTATAAGAATATAATGGGAACTAGATTAAATTTATGAATTGAAAAACATTATTTCCAGAATGCTGAAGAAATTGAATATATGCCTAGGCAATAAAGCCAATGACGAATCTGACAAACAATTGCGAAAGATGGGAAAGGCATACCTATCTTCCATCCAGGCAACACTATACAAGTCGCCCAAACAGGTTTCATATTCTGGGGGAGGACTAGGATAGTCTCCGGGACAGTAAGTACCCCAGCTGTCCTCATCCGCGTTAGCTGCGGTGGTCGCATAGATATTTAATCCTTCAGGTAGGAGATCCTCAAATATACTTCCCGATTCACAAGCTTCCAAGTAAAATACCTAAATTTTTACGTAGAGGTCGGAAATCTCAAATTTCAGAAATAAAGAAAATGCAATAGAAAGTAAATGGCTGGCGAAATTAAAGATTACCAAGCTTTTATATGTTCCAGAAGAATGCTTCTTTTTCAAGACCTCAATCAGATCATTTGCATACAAGAAAGGACCTGCTGGCATCCCTATATACAACAATTCCAGTTAATAGAATAGTTGAAAACTCAAATACTCATTAACATATGACTGTAATTAGAGACCAGCCGAATATCAATAAGCATTTACTGAAATGACAAATAGTTCAGAAATAACTTAAAATTAACTTTCATGGCCTCAAAAATATCAAGTGAGGGTGGGAAGGAAGAGCTGAAATGGAAGAACGGACAGCAAAACAGAAAACTTTTTGTTTGCCTTCCCGAAAAGCTTACCAGAAGACAAATATTTGTGGTTAAACAATTGAGTATTGAGTTTTTCCTTCACCCCATAAAATTTATAAGTCATGATTGACCTAATGGATAAAAGCCGATAAGGTGCTGGTGACCTGAATGTGGTCATGGGTTTCACTCTCATGGGGCAGGCAATGTTTACACCACATTGTGTAGCTTATCATCATTGTGAATCAAACGAAAAAAGAAGGTAACAAGTACAACACTGGGCATCGATAAAAGCCACGAAGAGTCAAGATTACCAACAGTAAAGCAGTCTCATTGTGATTCACCTGAAGGGTAAGGGATGATTTCAGATTGAGATATTTTCATACGACAGAGATCAAGCTCTTAGAAACTTGTCATTGTTATGAAAAGACATGAATTAGTTAATTGTTACTCAATAATTAATGAGTATCCCATTCAGGCATGTGTGCTATAAAAGGTAACTGAGTATCAGATGCATCCCTTTTCTTATATTAAGAAGATAAAAACTCCTAGCAGCTTAGAAGAAAATCTCTAACCTAAGAACCAAAAGATTGAAGTTCTTTTGAAAAGAGACATTATAGCAGATGCTTACCAAGCACACCTGCACCACCATGATCACTATAGTATATGAATATATGATCATTTGGACCGCTATCCACAACCTTCCCACTACCCCCTGTAACAGCAGCTTTGTCTCCGAGAATAACAGCAAAAAAGTTAGCAGCAGTAACATTATTCCCAGTGTAATCCTGCCTCAACAAACCACTTCAGCTGAGAAAAGAGAATTGTAGCTCACATTTTTTTTAAAAGGTAAACAGCTCAATGCTTACAATATAAAACAAACCTTTGGCACTCCCGTATAAACATTATCGCCATCTGGGCTGTTAATGATGACTCCAGGCCTAGGGTTCTCTTCAGCATATGCAATGTCGTCGTACATGAAAACAACAATGTTTTCGTCTTTGAGGCCACCTTTCTTCAAGATTTGGTATGCATGACATACATCAGACTGGAACCTCAGAGATTAACACCCGTAATTAGATCAAAAGTGAATCAAAGCTGAAAGAGTATAAAATACTCTTGAAATCTTTTTGATTTTTGTAATTATGGTTTGTATTTTGTCCATATTTAGATTAAACTAATGTATATAATTGTGAATATTTACTTAGTTTATGATTGATTTTGTTTGACTAATAACTAATACCTATTCTTAGTAGTTATCATGTAAATAAGGTAGGTTTTAAAGATGCCAAGAAGACTCCTACTTGGAGAAGGATTCTATGATGATAAGGAAATGAGTGACAAGAAGACTCCTACTTGGAGAAGGATTGTTCCATCTAAATAAAGACAAGCCACCCCACTTTCACTCTTCACGGATTCAAGAGTGCAAAGAGAGAAATCAGAATTTTTAAGAGTCCTTCCTTGTTCTTGAAGCTTTATCGATTAAAGTCTTAATCTTCAAGGTTGTTTTGGTTTTCATTATTCTAGATGTATGAAGAACACTTGTTAAAAATCAATCCATTATATGTTACTGCCTTGTGCAGATTTTGGGGTTGAATTCATAAGTTTTACATCTAGAATTTTAGTGTTTTAGTTTGTTTTGTGTTTAATTTGTTCTAGAAGTCTAGAACTCATTTAGTCTTTTCATTATTTTTATTTTTTTTCATTATATTCGTTTGTTAAACTTGCTATTTGCAAGTTTCTTTATTAATGAAAGTTTTTCAGCAAGTTATTCTTGCTGAATTATTTAATTTCTGAAGTTTTATCCGCTTTGTTTATTTTCTATCGTGTGTGTGTGTGATGTTGTTAAAACATTTGTGTGATCATAGTTGGACACAAGTGGCTGAACAGTTTCGGTCCTATCTACAGATCTTTCATTTGGTATCAGAGTCTTCTCTCGACTCTACTGAGAATCGACCCTTGAATTAGCCACTATGGATTGTCGGCATAGTAATAACAAACCGCCTACTCTAGATGGTTCCAAATATATCATCTGGTGGAAGGCAAAAATGATTATACACATTAAGTATATTGATCATCGTGCTTGAATAAGCGTTGTTGTTGGATACACTACTCCTATAGTCGAAATTACCACCTCTACCTCAGAAGGTGATGGTACAAAGGAGAAAATTTATGGTTCTAAGCCCATAAAGGATTGGAATGCTGAGAAAATTGCTCTTGCAAACTATAATGCAAGGCCATGGGAGCAATCTCTGATCATGTGAATCCTCATATGTTTAGGTTATTTTCTAACCAAACCATTGCCAAAACTGCATGGGACATTCTCCAACTTCATTGTAAAGGACCAACTAGTGTTAAACAGACCAAATTAGGAACTTTAATGACAAAATTTGAAACTTTAAGAATGAGAGAGAATGAAACCATCAAAGAGTACTCTGCTAAAATCTTAGACATTTCGAATGAGTCTTTTACTTTGGGTGAATCAATATCTAATGCAAGACTAGTTAGTAAAGTACTAAGAACTCTCCCTGAAAAGTTTAACATTAAAATCTCTGTGATTGAAGAAACCCATGATGTTCAAACTGTTGGACTTAATGTAATATTGGGTATTTTAACTAATTTTGAGTTGAATCTTGGGGTACATGAATCTAGCAAAGCAAATTCAATTGCTCTCGAAAGTGCCCTTAAAGTATCTCAAGATCTAGTCCAATTATCTAAAGATATAGATGAGTCAAACTTGGAATAAGATGAGTGTGATTTGATAACGCAAAAATTTAACAATATGTTGAAAAAGAAACGATTAACAAAGTTTTCTAATTCAACATACTCTTCTTCCACGGTTGAATCATCTAAAAGGGAGAGTAGTGTGAAGAAACCTTTTTTGGAAAATAAGAAATCTATCGAGTCAATTCAGTGCATGGATTGTAAAGGTTTTGGACATTTTGCTAATGAATGTGCAAATACTTTAAGAAAAAAGGAATGAGCTTTTCAGCGACACTAAGTGATTCTGATGATGACGATCAGACAACAAATCTATCAAGATTGCGTTCATCACAGTTCACCTTGTCCGATAGTGATTCAGATTCGGAAGATGTGCAGTGTTCTAAGTGCACAACTGACTGCACAACTGGTTGCAGTTTGTATACCTACTTGAATTCCACAACTGAAGGGGAAACTGAAAATGATCATGCAGATGAAGAAAGTGCAACCTATGAGGATCTGCACAGTACCTACATAGAACTCCACAATGAATGGGCCAAGCGGATGGAGCAAATCAAGATGTTCAAAAACAGGTAAATGAGAAGCTCACCACCACTGACAACTTAAAACTGAAATTTGAGGTTGAAAGTTTGTCTAAGGAAAATGATTCTAAAAAAGACTTCATATCCAAATTAGAAGTTTTGCTCATAAAGAATGACGTTGAATGTGAAAAATACAAAAGTAATCTTGCTAAAGAAACGGAAACTCTAACTAAGCTTAACAGGGGTAAAGCTAAGTTGGAAGAGGTTTTAAATATGGGTAACCAAGGAAAATCAGGAATTGGCTATGGAGATAGTGTTTTTGTAAAAGAGGGAGAAGGCACATCTAAAATTCGAAATATCACCTCTGTTAACAATGAATCCTCCATTAAAAGTAGAAAATATAGAAAGAGGAGATATGTGTGTCATCACTGTTTTGCTACAGGTCATATCCGACCATATTGCTATAGTGAAAACAGAACTTGGTTTGGAAAAGAAGAGTGGACACTTAAATGGCTTTCACATCTCTCAAGAGTAGTGTTGAAAGATCCTAGTACTTCGACAGTGTCGTTGCTCTCGTGGTAGGTCATTTGAGCATTTCGGTGACTCATGAGTCATTCAAAGGTGGAAAAGTCAAATTCGATGGAGGTGCCCAAGAGTAAAATCATAGAAAATGTACGTTACGGGTAGAAGGTTTACCTAGGTTGCATAATATGTTGTATGTTGATGGGCTAAAGACTAATTTCATAAGCATACGCCAATCAGGTGATGATGATCTACATGTCAAATTTGATAAGAAGATATGTGAGATCTTCGATGGTTCAAATAGATATGTTTTGACAGAAGTAAGATCCTCATATCATTGTTACAAGTTGGTTGAAAATCTTTTATATCTTCAATCGATTTTTGATGATACTCCTGATCTTATTACAAACCGGCTGAGGATGATACTGCGGGTTGTACGTAGGAACATGATGCGGTTAATGATTGAATCCGAACCGAGAGAAAGAGAGTGATTTTGTGGAAACGATGCACATGCGAGTGTTGAACAACCGGTTGTTCGAACAATGCGTAACAAAATGACATAACGACAAATGAAACTAAAGACGAAACCGAACCGAATGAAGAAGGCTGGTGTGAGCACGTTTAAATATATTCCTTCCGAATTCCGGAGAATCACTCCACTTCACGGATCGTTGGGGAAGGAAGAAAAACAAGGGGAAGGAAGGTGAAGTGCAAAAAGCATGGGGCCAGGTTTGGTATGCATGAACTTCGCGTACCATCGTGCACGTTTATGTTGTTGTGTTGCCGATGATGAATCTAATTTAGAGGCATTTTTTAAGGTATTCGAGGGAAAGATAATCATTGATTCCAAAAGCACCAATGTTGAATGTTTGTATCTTGAAAATAAGTTGGATTCAAGGGATATAGGAACAAATTTTTGCTTTCCTATAAGTTGTTGAATCAATATGTGTGGCGGTTGGTAGTGGGTGCTTTAAGCTCATTTGGACGAACAAATTGGTCAAAGACTATAGAATCAAACAAAATTTTATCTATTTTTGTGATGCTAAAAGTACCATAGATATGACAAATGGCCCTGTCCAATGTTCTACTCCCAAGCATCTAAATTTTAGAATTCATTTTGTTATAGATATTGTTGAACAAAATATTATTAGTTGTTAATTTGCTGAAACTAATAAACGATTGATTGATATTTTCATGAGGCTATCAAGCTTTCGAGAGATTTTCTTCCACTAAAAGGTCTCTCGGATTGTGTGTTGAATGATCGCACAACCGCGCGGACATCTTTTCTCGTCGTGTGTGTGTGAAGTTGTTAAAACACTTGTGTGATTATAGTTGCACACAAGTGGCTAAATAGTTTGAACAATCCTAGCTACGATTCTTTCAAAAGCACTCTTAAGGACTAACAAATCAACATCAATAAATAAAAAAAACCTGTATCACTACTATCTCAATGTTTTCAACAAAGCACTCTATAAATGCATTACCCCACTTGTTTCAAATGCTACATATACTGTACTATTAAGATGTAACAGTTGAAAATGGTGAACTAATAGACCCTTGCCCTAATCGAATCGCGAATACGGGAAATATGAATTGAGTTAATGTAGAGGTGAGGATTATAATGTGATGATGCCAAAAAGTCGAATCAGCCCAAATCCAAGCGATAGGTTGTACTCCGGCGATTGCTTAGCCTGAAAATAAGACAAAACACGTAAATTAAGCCGGGGCTTCACCGGCGAAGGCCCTCCGGCGTGAGAGTAAGTTCACGGTTTGTAGAGAGAGAAAATAATTTGACAGAGTTTCGAGTCAAAGAATTAACGTACCAAAATATGGAAATAATGACTTGTATTTATAGGGATGGATGTGTAGAATCCATGTTGAACTTGGAGTGTAAAGAAATAAGATATAATCCTAGGAGGATTATATCTGTTGGAGAGTCCTTATTTGACTTGAATTGATATAGGAGGTGGTTACAATCCTAATTAGATTATAACTGCTTAATATCCTTATTGGGATAGGACTGATAAACTGCTCTGCCGGTATGTCGAGATACAAATATTCCTTTCCTCGTCATGCATGGCCATCTCGGTCCATGATGAGCCGGGAAAGGGATGAGGAATAAGTGGAGCCCGTCGTGAAGATATCATAACCGAGGGGGCACCTCGTCCTCAAGGGAGATGATCTCGTCGTCACCCAGGGACCTCATCTCGTCCTTGGAGGGAAGGTCTCCTCGTCACCAAGGGACCTCATCTCGTCTATGGAGGGAGGTCACCTCGTCCTCGGAGGGAGGTGATCTCGTCGTTGAGACTTGGTCATTTCGCCTACTAAGTCTAGGTCGACCTAGGGGAATGACGAGAAAGCTTGGTTCGAGGAAGGTAGAGAAGCCCATTCCCTTCCTCGTACATCATACTTAGGATTATGTTTAGGGCCCAATCCACTTGGGCCTTGCCCGGACTAGCCCAAGTTCGTATCTCGGTTTATACCGTTCAGTGGCCCCCGACTTCCTAGCTTGGCATAAGGCTATGCCGAGGAGGAAGTGAGCTCTACCTCAGTTTACGAGAATACGAACAGGCGTCACGTGGCAGGTGTCACTTCAGTTGTCCGCTGGCTGATAATGCAATGATGGATTGTGGAGCACGATGTTTGACGTCTTGGAAACCCACCAGGGTATTAAATGATGGTCGTCCTGCTTGGATTCCTCCTCCCGCTGATCATCAAAATATCAATGCCATTATTGAATGGATTGAGGATGAGGTACCTAGCACAGAGGAAGACGATGAGGCGGATGCCGCGCGCAGCCGAGGAGACTAATGCCGAGGAGCAAGCTCAAACCCAACAAGTCATCATCCCGGAGCAAGATCAAACCCAACAAGCCATCATCCTGGATTCTGGCACGGAGGAAGACGATGAGGCGGATGCCGTGGTGCAGGCCGATGAGACTAATGTCGAGGAACAAGCTCAAACCCAACAAGTCATCATCCCGGATCCTGGCACGGATCAGGAGGACCTTTTTAGATCTTGATTAGATTTTAACTCTTCATGTAGTAGAGTAGCGCCAGTGTAATCCAATTTATTATCAATGAAATGCCTTTTCTCAATTTCATGTCTCATTTATTGCTTTAGTATAAAGTATAAACTGCTTTACTTACTTGATTTGCTTTGCTTGAATGCTAGTACAAACTTGGGGAAGCCAAGGAAGATCATCTTGTACCTTTGATATTGTAGAACGAGGAGGCTAGCTCGGTTCTAGATGTTTGGCAAATTTGCCTGTTTCAAGTCATTAGGCCGAGGAGGATTCCTTGGTCTTGATCGATGTGCCGCTTTAGTCATTTAGAGCCGAGGGGTCTCCTCGTCCAGACGTTGGGCTTTCTTCTTTTTCATCTCTCTATGACGAGGAAAGATGACTCGTACATGGGTCGTAGACGGTTTTGCCGCGTTAGTCGTTAGGCCGAGGGGTTTCCTCGTCGTGACGTTGGGCGCTCTTCTTTTTCATCTCTCTATGACGAGGAAAGATGACTCATACATAGGTCGTAGACGGTTTTGCCGCGTTAATCGTTAGGCCGAGGGGTTTCCTCGTCGTGACGTTGGGCTCTCTTCTTTTTCATCTCTCTATGACGAGGAAAAATGACTCGTATATAGGTCGTAGACGGTTTTGCCGCATTAGTCGTTAGGCCAAGGGGTTTCCTCGTCGTGACGTTGGGCTCTCTTCTTTTTCATCTCTTTATGACGAGGAAAGATGACTCGTACATAGGTCGTAGACGGTTTTGCCGCGTTAGTCGTTAGGCCGAGGGGTTTCCTCGTCGTGACGTTGGGCTCTCTTCTTTTTCATCTCTCTGTGACGAGGAAAGATGACTCGTACATAGGTCGTAGACGGTTTTGTCGTGTTAGTCGTTAGGCCGAGGGGTTTCCTCGTCGTGACGTTGGGCGCTCTTCTTTTTCATCTCTCTGTGACGAGGAAAGATGACTCGTATATAGGTCGTAGACGGTTTTGCCGCGTTAGCCGCTAGAGGCGTTGGGCTTTCTTCTTTTTAATCTCTCTATGATGAGGAAGATGACTCGTACATAGGTCGTAGATGATTTTGTTCTTACCTATCCATGACGAGGGAAAAACTCGCTTGGTAGTTGACTTGCACGTTGAAGAGGTAAATTTCATAAATTGAAAAGATTACATCAAATTGCAATCCTACCTTGCTAAATAAGTAAAAACTGACAATGATAACCTATTACATAAAAAATAGACTAAAACTAGAATTAATGAAAGTAGTCTGCTCTTGCTATAATTTGAATGCGAATTTCCTTGTTCTCGCGACCATCTAGTACCTCACTTCCGACCGGTTTGTCTACGTCTGTAGCACTCCTTGTCTCAAGTCATGGCAGCCCCAGCCTCGAGTTACGGCCGTTTGACGAGATGAGGGCTATATCTAAGACGGATATAACTAGGAGATTCTAATGGAGCTTCGCCCTGGGAGGCCTGTCTTCTTCTTCTTCTTCATCTCGTATCTTTGTCTTCACTGGCTTCTCGTCTTTTCCGCTTGCCATCCTTCTTCAAGACATAGCGATCTAGCTTTCCTTCATCAACCCATTTCTGGATCATATTCTTGAGGGCGAAATAGTTCTCAGTGTTGTGACCATAATCTTTGTGGAAATCACAGTGCTTGGATGGGTCACGTGGGTACTTTGGTTAGTCACTGAGTGGACGGGGGTTCGAAAGATTCACCAATTGCATAATTTCAGTGATTGGCTAGGTGAGGGGAGTGAAGATCTCGACCTTTTCAGTTTCCCGCGTCCTGTTTTTGCCTCATGCTTTCATTTCCGTTGGAGGATGGGTGACTTGCGTTCTCTTCAGTCTCTGTTTTGTCAGACTTTTTCTTGATTTTTTCCTCCGCCATGGCAATGGCATAAGCTACGTTAAATAAATCAGCCTTAGACGTGGTTCTCTGGCGGAGAGTTCGTATATTAGCTGTCCGGATCTGAGTCTGGAGTTGAAGCAGACGATCACCTCCCTGTCTGTTAGGCTCTCTTCCACTTGGTCTGCCATAGCTCTAAACCTGGTGTAGTAGTTCAGAGTAGTTTCATTCTTCTCTTGCTCGATGTTAGCAAGGTCGGTCAATCTCTTTTTCCTCCTCCCTGCCGTGGCAAAGTGGTCTAGGAACATCCTCCTCATGCCTCTCCAGCTATCGATGTATCCTTTTTTAAGCTCACGGAACTAGGTCAGGGCTGTTCCGGAGAAGGTGCTCGCGAAAGCTTTGCAGAGAATGTCATCGGTCTTAGTGAGGAGGGCCATAGTAGACTCAAAACTTTGCACGTGGTCCCGTGCATCAGTGGTTCCAGCATATTTATCAAAATTAGGGACCTTATATAGAGGATTAGGTGGTACATCTGTTATTCTCTGAGAGAAGGGACGAGTGAACGAGTTGTCATCATCTTCTTCGTCCTTCTTCCCCATTTCCATGTCGTCAATTCTCTTTTTCAAGAGTTGCCATTCTTTAGCCTCAATTACCCTCACAGTGCTGGAATGAGTGCTTCTGTAGGAACTCCGGTGGGAACTGCGATGGGACCTTTCTGTTGGGTAACCATTCACCCTACTGTGTTGTCCTTCATCACCTCGGTGATTGTTTACTCGTCTAGGAGGCGCTTTATTCCTCCTCGGCTCCAACTCTTGGTGGCCGAGGAACATCCTGTACGGTTGAGGGCTCCTCGGCCATGCGTGAGTTCTGGGACGAGGGGAGTTATGGCGAGGGGAGTGACTGTGATGAGGTGCCAAGTTAAGACGAGGAGGGGATAAACGCCGTGCCGGACTGAGCCTTGCTCTCAAGTCGAGGGAATTTACCTCCTGCTCCTTCGAATTTATGTGGCTTCGGAGGTCTACCACGGTCTTCTCGTTCTCATGATTGTTAGGCCGAGGACGAGGGGCATCTCAGAGGTTATGCTTAAGTGGTACAGCAGGCTTACGGGGAGGAGGATCTCGGCCACGAGGAGGACTCATCTGGCTATCTCGTCCCTCACCCTGAGTTTCCCTTCCACGAGAGTTGCCCGACCTCGAAGGCCTAATGAACTTGACCATTGAGTTTTTTGGATCCAATTGCAATAAAGCATCCTGAGTCTCGTAAATTCTCTGCAAAGTCTCCATTTGTCGATGCAACAAGGTACATCGGTCAACGGGCTGAGCGTTCTCAGCTCGCCCAACGTCGGCGTCCTTGTCGTCTTCTTGCTTGTAGTTCGTCTCCCTCGTGGACGAGTATGACGAGGAAGGTTGGTACCTGCCTCCTCGGCAGCTGGCTGTCCCATAGAGCGGAGAGTCATGCCGAGGGGTGGTATTCCGTCATTCAGAGGTGGAGGAGGAGGTAGCATCTCGTCGGTGGGAGGGATCTTGTCTCCCTGACCTCGGTTCTCCTCATTAGTAACACTTATGGTATTCCCGTCATCCATTGGAATTATGATGGTGGAGCAGAATTTTTATCAAAAATCCAAACAGAATTTTCTCCGGCCCAAATTTTCAGGCGAACAAGGAACATAATTTTTTTCAGGCTTGAACAGTACTTTCAGCGCGTGAACAATATTTTTCCGGCCAAATTTCCAGGCGAAGAGCGAACAAATTTTTTTTCAGGCGTGAACAGTACTCATGCGTGAACATCACTTTCAGGCGTGAACATAAGACAAAACACGTAAACTAAGCCGGGGCTTCACCTGCGAAGGCCCTCCGGCGTGAGAGTAAGTTCACGATTTGTAGAGAGAGAAAATAATTTGACAGAGTTTCGAGTCAAGGAATTAACGTACCAAAATATGAAAATAATGACTTGTATTTATAGGGATGGATGTGTAGAATACATGTTGAACTTGGAGTGTAAAGAGATAAGATATAATCATAGGAGGATTATATCTGTTGGAGAGTCCTTATTTGACTTGAATTGATATAAGAGGTGGTTACAATCCTGATTAGATTATAACTGCTTAATATCCTTATTGGGATAGGACTGATAAACTGCTCTGCCGGTATGCCGAGATATAAATATTTCTTTTCTCGTCATGCATGACCATCTCGGTCCATGATGAGCCGGGGAAGGGATGAGGAATAAGTGGAGCCCGTCGTGAAGATATCATAACCGAGGGGGCACCTCGTCCTCAAGGGAGATGATCTCGTCGTCACCCAGGGACCTCATCTCGTCCTTGGAGGAAAGGTCTCCTAGTCACCAAGGGACCTCATCTCGTCCATGGAGGGAAGGTCTCCTTGTCACCAAGGGACCTCATCTCGTCCATGGAGGGAGGTCTCCTCATCGTCAAGGGAGGTCATCTCGTCGTTGAGACTTGGTCATTTCGCCTACTAAGTCTAGGTCGACCTAGGGGAATGACGAGAAAGCTTGGTTCGAGAAAGGTAGAGAAGCACATTCCCTTCCTCGTACATCATACTTAGGATTATGTTTAGGGCCCAATCCACTTGGATCTTGCCTCAACTAAATTTAAATTGCCGGTTTATACCGTTCATAATGATATTTTGATTTCTACTTATTCATTTTCTAATGCAATCAAATTTTTACTTTGAAGCTCTACGGACTACGACAGGTCAAAAATCCATTTCCTTTAGTTGTCACGAAATATTCGGCACAATTATGAACACACTAACCTGGTGGCGGTAATTCCAGTAGCCATTAGATCCGGCGATGAGGACGGCCCATTTGGTCCCGACGGAGTCTACATCATCGCCGACGTTTTCCGACGGCAGTCGTAGAACATCCCCGACGAAATCACGGCCGGCGAATGTGGCAGCGATTGAGAGCGCAAGGTATAGGAGTGTGCCGGCGAGGTAGCGAGGCATTGTCGTCTTGTCCGGCGAGGACTTGAGCTCGGGAATTTATATAGATATATGTATGTAGAGTGGTAAAAAGGTCGTTGACTGAGTGGTTGACTTTCCCAGTTAAAGTGTGATATGAAGAAGACGAGCTTAGAGCCGTTGGATGAGATTAGTCCCTTCTAAACATGATTACTTGTGCTATTTTTTTTAAAGGACATGTGCTAACTTTAAAAATGTAATAAATGTAAATGTTATTATAAAAATATATAGAGACTGATATCAGTAAGTCCTTTATAGAAATCAAAATTATCGAAGTGACAGACATTTTCATGACCACCAAAAGGTCCTTACTCCTTCTGTAACACTTCTTCGTCCCGTTTTAATGTTTTTATTTTAATTTAATACGAAAATTAAGAAAAATTAACTATTATAAATATGAAAAGTAAAAAAGAGAAAGTGAGTAGAGACTTTTTACTGTGAAAATGACAAGTGATTCTCATTATTCATCATATATAATATATATAGCAAAACTATTTAGAGGCTCCAGAAAAAGCCACGTCAAAGGTCACGTCAGCAACAATTTCCAATTCATTTTTATTCCAATTGATCAGCCATTTTTTATGCTATCATCGAAAAATAAAAAAAAAATAAAAATAAATCAAAGCCTAATTCCTACTATTTCGAATAATTCAATAAATTTTGAAAGAGTAAATTTGAATTTCAAAATTTAAATTTTTAGTTATAAAATGAGTATATTTTAGGAATGAATTAAGCTAATCCAAAAACTTTATGACATGAAAATCCATGTCACCATTCCACAGTTTCATTGGCTGCTGCTTTTCAAAGGTGGTTGTTGATTTTTCAAGGAAATGGCAGCAAATAATACTCCTACGTTTCTGTTCTTTTGAGATAAGCATGGTCCTTCAAATTTCTTTAGATAAACACTGAATCCAAATTCCAAAATCATATCCGCAGCAGATGTATATCCAAAATATAAATCCTCTTTCGATCTACTCTTTCTCTCAATTCTATCAGTTTCGCCTGCAAATTTCGATCTCCTTTCTCAAGCAAGTCGATCAGCATCTTCAGGTTCAGCCTCAACATTCAGTCTTTTTTTTTTTTCTAAAATCGTTATTTCATTCTTTGATTTTGAATTTCTATTTGGGGGGGGGGGGGCGGCGGCAACTATTTTGTGTTATTGTTGGGTAGATGTAAGAATGGTGTTTTTGGTTGGATTGATACATACATGTATTTGTAAGTAGCCTAGCAGCTTTCAGGGCCACGTCACATGTAGTAGCCTCTTGTAAGTAGCCTACTAGCACACCGCGCTCCCAAGTAAAATAAAAATTATGTTGGTTTAGAGTGAAGAGACCTCAATCTGTGCCTTAATGCTTTTGATAAACCCTTGTTTTGCTAATAACAGCTTCACTTTATGCTTGTTACCTTGTAAGTGCTGCTTCATATTGGAGTCAGCACTGCAATGCACTTGACATATCTTGCAAAACAGCCCCTTCTCCGTCTCATGTTGAGAACTGCCATTACCACTAAAAATCCAGTCTTGGTGTTCATTGTCGTTGCTAGGTTCCTTTCTCTTTGACCTTGAACTATAACGCAGGCTTGATTTTTGAGGTAGACTGAGATTCGTAGTGGGAAAATACAATGGATGGACTATTCGAAGTAGGACATATGGATAAAATTAAAGTCAAAAGAACATCCTTTTGTATGTTTGTTTCAAATTTTGATGGATTGTAAATTGTCATTGGGTTTGTATTTAAAGTATGTAACTTTATGCTACTTTGGTTCTATAATTTCTGTTTTTGTATTCTACTTTCAATAGTATCACCTGTCTTTCTCCCCCTGGTAGTTTTTGGTTCTTGGTAAGCTCTATACGTTTGTGTGAGTGAAGAGTGTATAAGTTCCTCAACTGAGTTGTATAGCTCAGCTAAGCCAACTAGGCCCACTCAAATAACTTCGGCTGTTAGGAATTCTTCTGTCGGCGATGTAAGTTCCGCAAGTCGTAACTTATCGCGCTCAGCTTCGATTTTCAGAGAAGTGGGATGTAGCCTACCAGTCAAACTAAATCTTAACTGGGTAGCTTTCATGTGCCAAGAACTATTGATATTCATTATAAAATGCATATACTTGAGAATCGGTATAGAATGAATGATCTAGATACTTCAAGAAATGCCTGAATTGTGAGTTAAAACTATTCAAGGAATACAAGGAATGGAAGATCAAAATAGGTGCTCAAAAGTAATCAGATTAAATTTAAGTATGTCATATAAAGTAAAAATATGGATGAGCAGTAAATATATCAAATTTAAAACCATAAAACACAAACTAGAATAATGTTCAATTGATGATTCCAAGAAGAATACTATATAAAAACAGGCACACTGATGAAGACTACAAGCTTATTTTCAAAGGTTGAATTAGGTCTGATCTTGGGTACTTTAAGAATTAAAAAAATGATTACAGAGAAAT
Source organism: Adenophora triphylla var. japonica (assembly GCA_022495995.1). Taxonomy (NCBI): domain Eukaryota; kingdom Viridiplantae; phylum Streptophyta; class Magnoliopsida; order Asterales; family Campanulaceae; genus Adenophora; species Adenophora triphylla. The sequence continues at coordinate 61,895 of JAFEMH010007689.1, forward strand.
CAAACTATGCACATTTTGTCAAAGACTCTACAGACTATTGACAAAGAAAAGAATAAGAACGACCTAAATGTATTTCAAACTGTGATGCATGCATGATGTTGGTCCCAAAGGTGGCAACAAGGGTGAAAATACAGCTAGAGGGGGAGGGGTGAATAGCTGTTACAATTTTTTTGCCCTCGATTTAAAACTAAACCTCTACGCTTACAAAACCTCTTGCAGAGTATAAGAAACTGCAAGTAGAGTTGTAAAATGCACAGCGGAATATTTGAAGATACAAGCGGTTTTGAGGGGCGGTTTTGATAAGCGGTTTTTGTGCAATTTTCTGAGCAGTTGTAAACTGAAAGTGAGGTTTGACAATGTTAACTCCAAACACAATTTCACAATAATGGATATCTAAATAAAGATCAAACAGAGAGAAATGTAGATAATTAGTAAGCACAAGAAATATAAATGCAGAAAGTAAGAACACAATATTTGGAGTGGTTCAATCGATAAACGATATACATCCACTACCAAGATGGTTAGTCTTGGATTTTTAAGAGAGATTTTATATTGAGTATGAGAGATTACAAAGTACAATGAGTAATACTCAAATCTAAAATCTTTTCTATGAAGAACAAATCCTAAGACTATAACCAGTGTATCTCAAGTGATTAATCTATGTGATTAAACAAGTGAGGTGTGTGTGTGAGAACAAGATCAAGGCTCTTTAAATCTGTGAGATGTAGAGCACAATGATTCTTGAATGTGTTAAGGCTTGATTTCTGGGCTGGGGAATATTTCTTGAAGTATGAAAATGAAGATTCAAAGGACTTAGAATTTCTGGGCAGAGCTTCAACTTCTTATGAACTCACAACAATTTCTCAAGTTTCAAGCAATCTTCAAATGATGAAGGTTGGGGGTATTTATACCCAAGCATCAGGAATATAGCCGTTGGACACAAACCGTTGTAAGGACAAATTTTGATGCTTTCCCATTGGTCCATAGCAACCACTTTTGTCCTTTGGAACCTGTTGTTGCTATGTAGAAAAGCTCGATCGTGCCCAAATGCAAGCAATGAGGTTAGGACATCTGTCACCTTTTCAAGATCCTTGCAGATCTTCTCTGACATTGAATCACGTGACAAGATATGGTGGTTGACATTTGATATTGCTGACGTAGATTCCAACGGTCAAATGAGGTTCACTTCAAGTCTTCAATCATTGGAGCGGTTCTCGCGCGCCAGTGCGGCCGATAAATGCGGTTCCACCGTGCGCCGTCAAGTTGCAAGTTGCGGTCAAAGTACTAGAACTGCACAAGTGCGGTTCACTAAGGTTGTTGCACTGAGGAGTTCAAGAAGCGGTTTCAAGGAGGAATTACACAAGCGGTTCTGCAAGTGCGGTTCTGAAGAGCGATTTTGAAACAACTTGAGCTGCAACTCTCAGATCCAATGATTCTTGAGCCAGTCTTCAAGCCTAAATCTAACCTATTCTATAAAATGGACTTAGCTAAAAAATTGAAGTCTAAGCTTCATTACATAGGGTCCTAAAGTTCTTAAAATAGACAGGAGGTTATGGTATCAATCAAATCTAATACAAAATAGGAGGGTTAAAATATGCATACCCAACAATCTCCCCCTATTTGATTGATGCCATTACCTACTATAGCAAAAGCAAACATTATACTTGGTAAAAACATGTCCATAAGAATAATCATGGTAAGTCATGTCCCAAGTCAATGCACACACAAGCTTAAGCTATAGATTTCTATACTATCTGAAAGATGAAAACTTACAATATGGAAAGTATAGAAATGCATTCAATGCACTTGAAAAATATGAGTTTAAGTATAAAGTGCAGTTTAAACTGAATGTTTAAACATCAATTCAAATGAATGATTTTTAAGTTGAAAAATATTTGAATGAGGTTTAAGACCATAAGCGGTTTCATTGTTCTACAAACAAGCAGTTTGATATGAACAAAGTTTTGGAACCATGTTGCAATTTCCATTAATTCCCAAAGTGATTACAGTTACAGGAATGAAAGAAAATTGCACGGTTACAAAAACAAAATAAAATAAGTTGGACAAAGAAAATACAATGAAAGTGCGGTCCAACTTACAAAAGCGGTTCAAAAACAATTAAGGAGAAGCGGTTGTTGCTGGGGCGACTTGTTGACTTCATGATCTGCTCCACTGGTCCCAGCTCTAGATTGGTTTGGCTCAAATGCTTTCCTTAATCTTCTCACTTCTTCTGCGGTTCTGGTGAGGGTAGCTTCAAGCTTCTTTAAGGCATTCACAGAATGGGCAGAAGTGGCATTTGTGGCACCAACCGCTTTGGTGTTTTCCACAAGATTGTCTCTAATAGTATCCAGCTGAACATGGAGGGAAGAGTAAAGGGAATTGAAGATGGTGTGTACTTCCTCCTGAACAGCAGCGATTTGGGCTTGAATGGCTTGTTCCATAGGTTCAAGATCCACAGATACCTTCAGGGAGGTTTTGAGTTCATTGACAGTTGAGCCAAGTCTGGAATTGAATCCTTCCCTGAGGTTGTCCAGGCGGTCATTGAATTCATCTTGTATTTCATTCAGCTTTGCCTTTACTTCTCCTGCAATAGTATCAAGATTTACCTTAGAATCCACCTTGAATATGTCAATCTGTTCCAAGACTTCTTCACGCAGAGAATCCAAAGCGGTTTGGACAATTTGAGCCTGCTGCGGTCTGGAGTCAAGGAAATCGAGAAATTTCTTGCCAAGCTCCCCAAGATCCTTCTCTAAGGAATTGCAGATATTTTCTCTAAGGTCAGTCAATATCTTGTCCAAGTCAGCAACTGATGCCTTGTCTCCTAAGGCTTTGACCATTCCTTCTTCAACCGCAGATTTGATAATAGAAGCGGTTTGATCATCTGGAGCAGTTGAGGAGGATGGAGCGGTTGGAATTGTTGTAGATCTCTCCCCCTTAATGGCATCAAGCAAAGAGGACTTAAGAGTAGCCATCTCAAGGGAGTGAGCATCCACCTTGGCTTGGAGAGAGCGGTTGGATTCAAGGAGGGAGGCATTTGATGCGGTAAGGGAAATGATATGGCCTTGGTTGATTACAAGCTGGCCTTGGATGATGTTTAGGGTCTGGAGAATTTGGGATTACTTAGTAGGAGGAGCGGTTGAGGTTGAAGCGGTTGTGAAGGTAGGAGGCGGTTGGAATTGGTTGGTTTCAGGTGCGGTTTGGGTTTGAGGAGGAATGTTTGGAGGAGGGGATTTTTGTCTGATGGGTGAGTTGTGTGGAGTTGGTGAGTTTGAAGGGGAGTGAGATTTTGAGCGGTTAGGTGTAGGTGAATGGGAGCGGTTTTGGTTAGGGGAATTGACAGGGGTAGGATCATCTCTAATAGATTTGGATGTGGCATGTCCAGCAGAGGGCTTGGATTGCCACGGTTGAAAGGCAGAATGAGTAGGGGTTTGGTTGGAGTGTTGTGAGTTTATGGAATGGGAATGTTGGGGTGAGTTATATGGGGATTGAGAGGATAATGGGGAAAGGGATTTTCTGGGGGAAGGTGAAGGTGAGTTTTGATGTGATTGAGGAGGAGAATTTTGAGGAGGTGGAGGAGGGGAATTTCTGGGAGGTGAAGGAGAGGGTGAGGGTTGGACAGGCTGGCTTTTCTTGAAGGATTTCTTCTTGGCCATCATCTTTCTTCTCTTCTGAGGCTTCTCCCCCTGAGTTGGTGCGGTTTTGATAGGGGAAGGAGTTATGGATTTGGATTTGGAAGAGGATTTGGAAGATGATTTGTTGGGAGATTGAACTAGGGATTGAGCAGGGGATTGGATTGTGGATGTTTGTGAGGATGGAGGCGGTTGATGTTGAGAGGCGGTTCCATCATCAAATTTGGATTTTCCCTTGGCAGCATATTTCTTTGCCTGCTCCTTTGCCAATCTTTCAATCTCATCTTGGAGGACTTTCATCTGCTCCTCAACAGTCAATCCAGCCATCTTATCCTTGGCTCTTTTAGCTTTGGAAACTAGGTTGGGAATACTTGGATCCTCTTCCTCTTCTTCATCCACCAAGTTCATGGATTCAGGCTGCTTCTTAGCCTTGCTAGACCCAGCTCCATCAGATGCATGCGGTTTAGATGCATGAGCGGTCTTGGACTTCTTGGGTGGCGGTTCTTGTTAGGTCCCAAATGGTAGGAATCAGGCTAGAGGGGGGGTGAATAGCCTGTCTATAACTTTTTGCTAAAACTTCTTTTGAAAAACTTTAGCTCACCGGTAAGTGATTTTGCACAATGAAATTAAGTTTTCGCTTAGAGAAAAGGCAAACCGGTAAGACAAAATATCATGCAAGTCAAGACAAAAATTATTTCCAAGTAAGACAAACAAAATGAGCAAGTAGTGAAGTCAATAGGTTGTGACCGCTGAGAGATTTTCAACCTGATTACAACTACACAACAAAACAAACAAAGCAATAAATGACACATTGTTTGAAGAGGTTCACAAAGTGTTAAATAACCTGCTACGTCCTCTACCAAGTTTGGTCGAACTTGGATTTGTGAAGGTGCACTACTTTATTAATGGATTCTACCTATTACAAGTTGCAAGCCAATGATTGAAAGGTCCGCCAAACTAGAGGTGACCACTAATGGGTCGTGCTACAACAAAGACCTGGTGTTTTCTAGAGATGTGCTCACAAGCTGAGCTGATTTCTCTAGGGTGTTGTGTGTGAATCAATCAATGTGTCCCATAAGTAGTCTAATGGAGGAACACTATAGAATTGATTGAGGTGCCAGTGTATAAGTCCTAACAGAGATGTCTAGTGAATAAAGGGACTTGCTTTGAATGCTTTGAACTAGAGAATGTGCAGGTTGGTAGTTCAAAGCAGCTCACTCTCAAGAATCATAAATGCACCAACCTTCTTCAATGCTCCAGGAAAGCTATTTATAGTGAACTTTGAAAAGGAGCTGTTGTCTTTGAAGAGGTTGCAATGATGACTTGGAATGGCAGGCATTAAATGGGAAGATCCTTGCATTAAATGCCTGAGATTGGATAGAGAGGATTTCCAGAGATAGATGGGGCTCTGTGAGTACTGGTTACTTGACATTCTCAAAGAAGGTACTGATTTGCTGCAGAGATGTCATGTCAGCATGCTTGCTTTACCAACTTTAGCTAAAGTTGATGGCTGGGTGGTTGGGAGCAATTAATGCACCGGCAAGCTGCTAACAATCTTGAGGAGTAAGCTATAACCGGTTACTGGACTGGTAACTCAACCGGTAAGATAGGTAAACCGGTAAAGAAGCTTTGACCGGTAAATGACTTCAACCGGTAACTCACACATTGCTAATGGAAATTCTCTGGTCTTCAAGTCATCAAATCTTGAGAAAAATACATAGCAAAAACACTGGGCACGAGCACTAAGGGATCCTATGGTACATAGAAAAATTCTATTTTGATCTAACTAAATTAGGGGTCCTCATTAATGCTTGTTATGATTGGGATTAAGCAATTCTAAGCCTAAGCATATATTTGACTAACAATCTCCTCCTAATTGCTTAAGTCCAATCACCCTAGGTTAGAATCTTCTTGACTTAGAAAAAGAAATGATGAAGAATTTGTTTATTTAAAATATCATTCCCCAAGTCAAGAGACAACTTGATGCTACCTAAGTAAGCTTACAGAAGTGAAAAATAAAAGATTTGAAAAAGGAGAAATATTTTGAATGAGACCTGCAAGATATATCGGTTAGAAGCAGTTGGAATATTCAAAATAATTAAAAGTAAGGAAACTCAAACAAAACACAAAGTTTAAGGATAAGAGATTCTCATTATGTTGTAGACCGGTGAATGAGGGAAAGAAAGACAAAAACATCATCGGTTACATTCTCAGAGCTGCACCGGTAAGAGGCTTGGATCTAGATCGGCTAAGGAGCAAAGAAAGATTCGAAGGAGGATCTCGAGGCTTTAGACTTCTTGGATGATTCCTTTGCTTTCTTCTTCTCTTTACTCATCCCTTTTTCTTTTCTTCCTTTCTTCTCTAACCACCCAGAGCACTTCATTTTTAGCTTTCACTTTGGCTAACTCCATCTCAAGCTCACGGTTCCTTTCTTGACAACTACTAAGGGCTTCAGCTGTCCTTTTGAGTTCTTCAATGGATCGGTTCAATGTCTTTGCCGGAAAGTTGTTGCTCACAAAGGATTTTGTTGGTTTGCCGAGCCTCATCAAGTTGTAATCGAAGATCTCTCGATGACATTGTCTCTAGCTTTTATATCGGCCAAGAAATTGCCAAGAGACAGAGCAATACCAGCCTTCAATAAATCAAATCTTCTCTCATCCTCCTCCCGATTGGACTTAATGAAAGAACGAGCTAACTCAATGTTGACTTCAACAAAACCATCAAGCAAGGCTCTATGAAGATCCTGTCACAATCTGAAGCAAGAAGTGGCCTATTCAAATCATCGGTAGGAGGGGACCGTAAGGGAATGGATTGAGAGACCGGTTGGCTAGCTGGTAAATGAGCGTCGGTAACAGGAGGCAATTGATCGGCAACATGGCTATCGGTAATAGGAGAAGATGGATCAGTAAAAGAGGTTGCATTGGACCGAGACACTTCACCTAGGGAGAGATTTCAATCTCCTCATCCAATAGTTCCATGGGAGAGTCGTGAGGAGCAATCGGTAAAGGAGAAGCAGGAGCATGAGGATCAAAGGGTTCCAAACTCATCATCTCAAAGAAAAGAAAGTTCCAAGAGCTCACCGCAATAGGGACTAACGGTAAGATGGCTTGCCGACGCCTTAGAATGTGAATTACTCTAAGAGCCGTAGAAGTAATGAAGCTTCTCTAATGTTGCTCCAAGGTATAGGCTTGCCTTTCTTCATCACAGAGAGTCTGGGTCACATTTGGCAATAAGCCAACCATTTTAGTAACATAACCAGACCAATTTAAAAGCCTCAACTCCAGAATTTGAGTAATACGCCCATTGATAGACATATACCGGATAAAGAAGTCATCGGTTGAAAGTGTGCTTTCAACCGGTCTGGGGGAAAATGTTGCATACTGGCCATGAATCCTGATAAACCGATTGTGTTGCTGAATAGAGGAAGGATATTTCTTGTTTGGTTTTGGAGAAGGGAAATCGGTAACCAGTTGTTGCTCATCCTTTCCAGCATGATTTCTTTGCCTTTGGGAAGGAATTGACGCTTCTTAAGCTTCAACACCTTAATCTTCTCGATACCGGCGACTTGTCTCACCGAGCCCGTAGTTTTGGTATATCTAGGGAGGAGTATCTTCAGAGAGCACCAACCTTCATGTCCGTCACAACATCAATGAAGGTGGACATTCTATCTTCTCTCCTTTGCCTCCGAAATTGATCGGCAATAGATGGAGGCATTGGAGTGGGCTCAGTAACTGCCTTGCTAAGGATCTTCTCATGAACTTCAAATAAAGGTATTCCATCGGCAGATCGAGGAATAGAAGCTTTGGAGGTATAGAAATTGAGAGTAGACATGAGATCCTTCTGACGCATACCATAAACAGGAGGAATTGTTGGATCATTCTCATCAAAATCAACATCTTCTTCTTCTTCATAGAAATCAGAGAGAGTCTTCATAAAAAATGGGATCAATATCCTCCTCCCCGAACCGGTGAATTGGCTCTAGAAGAGGAAGGAAGAATAACTTGACTTACCGATTGACTAACCGGTAGAAGAGATGCTTGAATGGCTTTCTGAGTAGCCAACTCTTCAATGGTTGCTCTTTGACTCTCCTTGAGCTTCTCCGTTTGCTCGGTAAATAAGCTAGCGGCCAAGGCTTGCTGGAGAAGGATATCATCAACATTAATTGCCTTAACCGGTTCAAGAGATGCAACGGTAAGGGGCCGACTAACCGCAAAGGAGAAGCACCTGTAAATGGCTCAAGCCGGTAAATCTTCTCTAACCGGTTGAAGTATTTCACCGGTAAGAGGCATCGGTTGAACAACCGGTGAAGGGCTTGGCCTAATAACTTCTCCGCCTCCTGAAGCAAGAACGGTAACTGGAGAAGTCTCGCACTACCTCCTCCTACATGTTGCATCGGTAAAGGAGTTGTAAAGTCGACTTATCTTCTCGTATCGATCAATCTCAAGCAAAGATCTTGGTCATCGGCATCCGAATTACTAGAGCCGCAGAGCCGGAGCTTGTGACTGATCGCTCCGCCCTATCAATGGCTTCGATTATCGAGCCATTAATGTCCTTGAACATTTCTTCAATTTCTTCATCAGAATAGTAGCTCCATTTGTTTTTGTTGGACCGAATAGAGTTGAAGAAGTCGAAAGAGAGATATCACCCATACTCGAAAGTCTCGTTCAAGTCCACCAGATTTTGCACCACATCCATTACATTCTTCACGAATTGCCATCTTCGAGGTCCTAAGTTGACAATTTCGTGATCAAAGGAGGGAAGATCATCTCCAGGTAACTCAAATCTTCCAAGCCGATAAGGATCGATTCCTTGAGGGTATCCCGAGCATTATAAAGAATGGCAAAATCAATCCACACCGCCCGAACCATCATGTCTTGCCGGAGCCTATCCCGAGCCAAGTAGATGGCATTCCACATTGGAGGCAAGAACTCAAAATACCGATTGTAAATCTTGAGTAGACTATCTCTCGGACAATGAGATATCATAGTCACTCAACAAACATGGCTTGGTATAGTAGAGACCTTTATCATCATGGATGTTGTCAAAATCCACATAATCGATATGTCACCGACTGACCGAGTCTTTGTTGATCTCATGGAATTGCAAAAGCTTTCAAGGAAAGGAGGCAAGTGCTCAATAGGATATACCCAGTGGGAGATGGTTCAAAGGTAGGATTGACTAGCCAGGGATTGTAATGGTAAATGTGAAAGGTTGGGTTTCTGATCGGTTTGCAGTGACTTACCGGTCGGGTTGATGATTGACCGGTAAATGGAATTTTGTCGGTGAGGAAATTGTGATTAAAAAGTCTTTTGGGAATGAATGGTATGAAGTTTTCCAAGTCTGTTTCAATTCTCCTTCTTCTCTCAGCATTTTCTTTGGCAATTTGTTGGGAAGATTTTGGAATAGGTTCGATCTCTTGGAAGGGGAGGAGCTGATTTTCCGTCCGTGGCTTTTTGCTTTCTGGTAGGGGAAAGAATGATAGAGATAGGCTTATCATCATCATCATCAGAAGACTCAAGTAGTTTTCTCTTTACCGGCAAAGAAGGTTTGGGAGCAGGAGGAGCACCGGCAAATTGAGCAACCTTTGGCCGGCTAGAGAGTTTCTTCTTTTGAGTTGGTTTGCCGATTGGTTTACCGACTGGTTTACTGGTAGCAGGTTCAGCAGACTTACCGGTTGGATTACCGGTGGAAGGCTCAGTCAGCTTACCGGTTGGTTTACCGGTAGATTCTTTGATGGCTCTAATCATGTCAAACTTGTCAAAAGCTTTGCGTAAAGACCGAGGATACTTGGGTTGATTCTCGAGGCTTGAAGAACTCAAGGATGGATCCGAGAGCACGGCTAATCATCGATAATGACAAGGTTTGGCTTTGTTGGTCTTGGTAGATGGCCTTTCCTTCGAAATTTCTTAAAAGCAATTAAAACAATCCGGTAAAGGAAAGCACACCGCTTGAATTCTCCTCCAATAATGATGGCAAAGCAATTGCTTCCCATTGTATCATGGTGATACAATGATGAGAGCCAGACCGGCAAATGAAGCATCGGTCCACGACATCAAGAACAGAGAAAACAAAGATCAAAACCAAACTTTCTTGTTAGCTTCACCGGTAACGAAGGGGTCGATCCTCGAACCTTGCCCAGCAAAGAATCATATCTGTCATGGAGATAGAAGATGAACCGGTGGAAGAAAGGTTGGGGAAGGCAAAGAAAGAATGGTGGCAGTGGCTAAAAGTGACGGGACACCAAAGAAGAAGTGGAGATAATATTCTCATTTTCATCCACAACACCATTCTCGAATAACTCATTAACCATCTCATAATAAATGTCTTCATTTCCTTCAGCATCACGAAAGGAATAACTCCTAAGAAGAATGAATAGAGCTTCAATGGCACGGCCTTCGTCGGAGTCGAAAAGCCGGAGAGAATGTAACCTCCATAGATGTCTTTCTTAATGGCCATCTCGTGAATCAAATAATCATTCAAACAAAATAAGTTAGAATCAAAGAGATTTCTACAAATAATTTTAAGAGTTTAGATGATTCTAGAAATATAAGAGATCTAGGAGTCTTTAGAGTTTCAAAATCATACCGTAAATCTCAAGAAGTGAAGAACACAGATGGAGAAGGAGAAGATGAAGTATGAGAGTAAATTGCCGGTTGCCTATAGTTCTTTTAGAGAGAGAGAATCCGTAAAGTTTAACTCGAGATTTTGAAATCCTTATATAGGGGACAAAAGAGCGGGAAGATGAAGAGGTGTGTCAAGTTAAAGCAAAAGAAGCTTAAAGGTTTTTAACCTGTCGTGCACATTGATTGACAGCTTTGTTTCACGAAATTAAAGATGTGTCATGAAAATATGAACGTGTGTGCAAAAGCTTATATCAAAATATAATAAAGTACAAAAAGATAACCTTTTGATAAAAATGAATGATACGTATATTACCTTTTTGATCAATTATTTAAAATTGATCTACTTCTTTGTATAGGAGCATGGGGAATGTGTAAGGGATAGTACGGTAGGTTGCATCGTCGCGGCGAAGGGATTGATGTGACTTGATAGGCAATGATGACAAACGAGCCGGTTAAATACGGATTGCAAATTTGGATCCGGCCGCAGTTCGTCGGTAAAGGGCAATCGGTAAGGTAGCTAACCGGTCAGGTATTTTGACCGGTAAGAGAGACTTTCATCGGTAAAGAACCATCGGATAGAGACACCATTTACCGATCGTGCATGTCGGTAAGAGGACCGGTAAAGGGAGTCTTGCCTTACCGGTAAGGGATACCGGTAAATGAGCACTAGCAAGCATCGGTAAACGAGTGAGGTCACATATGATCTTTGTTGAGAGCTTACACAGATAACAAAGTTAGCACATAATGTTTATCGAATATCAATCATGCCTAGTTCTCCTCTAAGGAATTCAAATCTTTTAATGTCCAATGGTTTTGTTAAGATATCGCCTAATTGATAATCAGTATGGACTTTTAAAAGAACAATGTTACCCTTTTCAACATGATCCTTGAGGAAATGGTATTTGATGTCTATGTGCTTAGTCTTTGAATGCATCACAGGATTGTTGGAGACTGAGATAGCTGAGGTGTTATCACAATAGATAGGACATACTTCTTGAGGGATTTCATAGTCCAATAATTGTTGCTTCATCCATAGAATTTGTGAACAAAGAACTCCCAAAGCAGCCTATGTACTCGCCTTCGCCGTAGAAGTGGAAATTGATGCTTGTTTCTTGCACGACCAGGAAACCAAACGGTTACCCGTAAATTGACAAGTTCCACTAGTACTTTTCCCGGTGACCCTACAAGCTGCAAAATCGGCATCCGAATATCCAATAAGTGTAAATGAAGAATCTTTTGGATACCACAAACCTAAGTTAGCAGCCTTCCCAAAAGATATCTTATAATTCTCTTTTAACAATTGCAAATGAGATTCTCTAGGGTCACTTGAAATCTAGCACATACACATACGGCAAACATGATATTCGGTTTCATCGGCGGTTAAGTAAAGTAGAGAGCCTATCATACCTCGGTAGAGTGTCATATCTACTTTCTACCGGATTCATCTTTGTCAAGGTGTACATTGGTGGCCATAGGAGTGCTTTGAGGATGAGCAGAGTCAAGACCAAATTTCTTGATTAGATCATTGGTGTATTTGGCTTGATTTATAAAAATACCTTCTTGGGTTTGCTTGACTTGAAGTCCAAGGAAAATGTAAGCTCACCCATCATGCTCATCTCAAATTTGCTCGCATAAGTTTCTCAAATCTCTTGCATAATTTCTCGTTAGTAGATCCAAAAATAATGTCATCAACATATATTTGAACTAACAATGAATGACCATTATGCTTAGCAATAAATAAGGTGGTGTCAATTTTACCTCGTTCAAACTTCTCACTAAGTAGGAATTTGGAGAGAGTTTCATACCATGCTCGAGGTGCTTGCTTGAGGCCGTACAAAGCTTTATTCAATTTGTATACGTGATTAGGCTTCTTGGAATCTTCAAAACCAGGGGGTTGATCAACATAAACAAGTTCTTGAAGTTCCCCATTGAGAAAGGCACTTTTCACATCCATTTGATATAGCTTGAACTCTTTGTAGGCTGCATAGGCAAGGAATAACCTAATGGCTTCTAATCTAGCTACGGGAGCAAAAGTCTCATCATAGTCTATGCCTTCTTCCTGCCTATACCCTTTCGCCACTAGTCTAGCCTTGTTCCTTATAATTTTTCCAGCTTCATCCAATTTATTCCTATAAACCCATTTCGTTCCAATTACGGTTTGATCACTAGGTCTAGGCACTAACTCCCAAACTTTACATCTATCAAACTGATTAAGCTCTTCTTGCATAGCTTCTACCCAAACTGGGTCATCTAGTGCTTCCTCGCCTTCTTTGGTTCAATATTTGAGACCATAGCAGAGGAAAATAATCCATGTTGATCCTCCATGCTTCTTAATTGGCCTCTAGTCATTCTCGGGACCAAAGACATCACCTATCACATTTTCTAAAGGGTGATCTCTCACCGTTCTCACTTCCCTAGGGAGGTCTTGCCTCGACCGATTCTTGTCTAAGGTTTTCTAATGGAGGAGTAGAATCGGTAAAGGGAGATGTGACCGGTAAAGGAGATCGGTTTGGAGAAGGTGATGGAGACTCGGTGATCGGTAAGTGGGGAAGGAAACGGTAAATTGTTTGAAATAGGTTCACCTTCAGAGGTGAATTAGGAAAATTAATATGAGGACCGGTTGGTAATAAATCGGTTAGCCGGGGTTGTCTATTGGATTGCCTAACCGATTGGGGAAAGAAGGAGTCATCAACTAAGTCTCTACAAGTTACACCACTTGAGGTCAAGGCCGAACTGGGATTGATTTGCATTAGAACCGGTGGAATGATTGGAGTTTTGATTGCCGGTTTCACCTGCCTCAAACACACCGAATTATCAAGCACTATTTGGAGCCTTATCGACTCTAGCAAATCAAATTCATCAAAAGTAACATGAACGGATTCAACAATTTTCAATAACCGTTTATTAAAAACTCTAAATGCCTTACCGTGCTTGGCGTATCCCACAAAGATACCTTCATCGCCTTTTTCATCAAATTTACTCTACGCTCTTTACCGTTGTAAAGTACGTAGCATTTGCACCGAAGATCTTGAAGAAACCAATGTTAGGGATTCGCCACGCCATAGCTCATAAGGGGTCTTGTTGTGAAACTTGTTGACCAAGGATCTATTCTGGGTGAAGCAGCAAGATGGATAGCTTCGGCCCAAAATACTTGGGAAGCCTAGCTTCTGATATCATTGTTTTTCCAAACTTCGATCAAGGTCCCGTTTCTTTCTCTCAACTACACCATTTTGTTGCGGTGTACCAGAATGAGAAATTATGATCTATTCCATGATCATCACAAGATCGAGCAATTCCAAGATTTTTGAATCTCGGTTCCATTATCCGATCTCATACCGATGATGTCACACTCTTTTTGGGTTTGCAAAGAGACGGAATAATCTGGTGGCTACTTCATATGTATCATCTTTTGAAGCAAACATCTCCACCTGTGTATATCTTGAGAAGTCGTCTACAACAACCAAAGCATATCTCTACCCCTAAACCGGGCAAGAGTTGTGGGGCCAAACAGATCCATATGTAGCAACCTGGAGGCATCTAGAGGTGGACAAACAGGCTTGCCGTGGAAAGATTCTTTATGCCGTTTTCCTAGCCGGCAAGCTCGCATTTCCTATCATGATTAGCAAGACACTTGAGGCAAGCCGGCAACTAGATTTTTATTTGCTAGCTTGGATAAATATTTGAAATTCAAGTGATCGAGTCTCTTATGCCATAGCCAGGAGTTCTCACCGATGTTCTTAGCTACAAAACAAACATTAGTAACATTCGAAACATTGTTTAAATCAATAGCATATACGTTACCTTTTCTATATCCAAGTGAGAAGTGTTTCACCCGTAGCAATGTTTTTCACATAGCAATTGGAAGAATTGAAAACACAATGCATACCCTTATCACGTAATTGTGATATGGAGAGAAGGTTATGTTTCACCATCCACCAAAGATACCTTCGTACAATAACCTGTACCTCTTTGATGGATCCACGACCGATAATTTTACCCTTTGCGTTGTCACCAAAGACAACTCGGAGGACCAGATGCTTCTTCCGCATCGGTGAGGAGATCAAAGCATGTCCAAATATATGCCTAGAGCATCCACCGTCCATAATCCAAACATCCTTACCGGCATCGGCTGAGGCCATTAAGCATTCCCGAAATAAAACAAGAAGCTTATGGTCCCCCTTATTCTTTTGGGTCCAAAGAGTTAGTTCCTCTTGGCAACCATACCCGGCCACCACCCGAGCTTTTTAGACTCAAATGGGTCCAGATAGGTGCTTCAAGAGGCATTCATAAGCCTTGTGACCAATAAAACCACAATTTATACATTTGTTAGATGATGGCCGAGGGGGCTTAGATGATTGAATGTTCAATATAGCCTTTGCTTCGTAAGAGTTCACCGTGCTTGAGCAGTAAACAGATCCTTTGGGGACGAAGGTAATGGATTTAGCTTTGCTTGACCGGTTGCATTGGTTTGAAGATCTATTACCGGTTGGGGAGCCCTCACCGGTTGGTTGACCGGTGACAGCTTGTCCGACCGGTTGGTCCCTTACCTAAGTGATGGCTTCCTTTACCGGTTGTAGTTTCCTTACCCGCAACCCGGTTAGCAATTTTAATTCCACCTTTGCTTTTACCATCACCGAGCGGAACATATTGTCCCTAGCTCAGATCGCCCACCTCGGTCCATCGGGGATTTGTTTTTGCCCAAATAAGCTTTCATCTCTGCTCCCTTCCCTTGGGATAGGTGTGTGGAACACTTTGAAAGGTTTAGTTAACTCTCTCTTAATCAATTTGGATTGAGCATCATCAAATTTACCCATCAAGTTCTCGTGAGACAAGACTTGGTAGCCGGTTTGTCATTGCTGTCTTTTTCCTTACCGCCGAGGTAAAACTTATTCCGCTTGTAACATCTCGGCTTGGAGATATCTCGATCTTGTATGATAGTCTCCATAGCAATGATTTTGTGAAAGTGTCAATAGTTTTAGAAAGAGAATTATTTCTTGACACAAGATCAGCAATTTGACAAACGTAAATGTTCGCCTCTCGAGTTCTTGATTGTCCTTTTTAACCGAACCGACTCTAGCTTGCTTTCTTTCAAATCTTTTATTTCACTTTCAAAGAGTCATTTTCAAGAGATTATTTTGAAATTATCGCCATAATTTTGTGAGCTTCATTTAATTTTTCAAAATCGGAGAAGAGCTTCATTCATCACCTCTCGCCATTTCGTACTTTGACATATCGGGCATGTGGTCAACAAAAGTAGGGCCGAGGGGAAGAGGATGATGGTTCAAAATTGGGATCAAAATTTGGTAGTGATGATATCGGTTCGTGGTTAGCTCGGTTAGAGGCTTTAAGTGAATCGGCCGGTTCTCAAGCATCGGTTGATAAGAGGCGATCGGTAAGGCTTCGAGCTTGAAAGGTCGATTGAATCGGGCCGCATCGGCCGGTCCGAGAGCCGGGCATGGTTTTAGACTCGATTAGCATAAAGTGGATCCACCTATGTTTTGAATTTTGAAATTATATGGATTTCCTGCATCTACCTTTGGAATAGGAATGGGATCATCAAAGTATGTCAAGGGAGATCTCATAGGTGGAGTCCGTCAACATAGGATGATTGTTCATCGGAGTTGGGGTGTCTAAAGATAGGAGCTTGTAGGGAGACGGGTTTATCATAAGTTCCATCCATAGCAACAAAACCGACATCGCATCTTCATCTCGAGTCAAGCATAGCCGCCTTCCTCATTCTCGTAGTCGGTCTCAAACCAAACAGTAAAGCCTTTTCGCCTGCATCCTCCGCTACTAAACTCTTAGATCTAGGAAATTTCTTGAACGGTTTCTTCCTCGTAAATTCATATTTCGGTTGAGGGCATTTGGAGGCAAAATGGCCGGGTTTTCTACAGCTTGTAACACACAAGCTCACCTTGGGCATTTTTTCCGTCGGTTGAGGTTGAGGTTTGGCCTTTTCTTTGATAGTTCCTGTATCTATGGAATGATGAGGATTTGGGTTGGAATGATTTGTCATGGGATTTCTTAAAATCCTTAAACTTTTGTAATTTCTAGCAAATGCAGCAAATTCATCCTCTACCTCAAGAGGTGTGCTAGATGAGGTATTGGCTTTAGTTGGTTGAGGCCGAGATATTGAGGGAGAGTCAATGGTAGTAGTTTGGCCGGTAAGCATCGAAGAACCGGGAAGATCTCAGCCTGAAATGGGCAGAGATAAATTTTTAAATTGTTTTTGCACTCCACTCAAATTTATTGAGCTCTTCCTCATATAAGAACAAAGTAGACACAATGTTCGGATATGAGTAACGTTCAAGTCACGGCACTCTTTTCAAAATAGCGACCTTCACATGCCACAAGTCTCCAAGAGAATTGAGGAATCTCATGTTTAGGTCTTTCATGGTATGTAGACTCTACCTAAAGATGCACAAGAGTTACTCACCTCGCAGTAATTTGGCCGTACGTTTCCTTCATTGTTTCATTTGGATTCTTCTTGAAGGACTCAAACTCAAGAACACTTTTGTAGAGTCTCGTTGTCCTTGGCCACTTGATCTCCTTCAAAATATCTCGAGTAGACTCGCCACACTTGTTGAGCGGTCTCATAAAGCATTGCAGACTTGTTTGTACAAATCCGTCATCAAGTCCCGAGGTTATGATGTGCAAAGCTTTTCACGTCCAAGGAGTCACACGCTTTGTCATCCTCACCCATTCTTCTCGTGGTTTTGGCACATAAGTTTCATAAACCTCAAAATCTTGTTCGACTCTCTATCCGCATGATCCATGAGAGGAGTTTTGGGTGCTCTAGTTGCAAGATTGATTTTCGTGGGTGTCATGGGACCATCTCTCGACTACGTAGTTAACCTATCATCTATTGAGTCCAAGTACCGCATGATTCTGCTTTTCCATACTCGGAAATTCGTTATCGTTCAACATGGGAACGGATGTCAAGTTGTATGTTTGCATGATTTTTCCCGCCATTTTGGAATTGGCAATTCAAGCGGTTAAGCTTGGAAAAATGATTTTCGAAAATTGTAAGCTCGATACCAATTGTTAGGTCCCAAATGGTAGGAATCAAAGCTAGAGGGGGTGAATAGCCTGTCTATAACTTTTTGCTAAAACTTGTTTTGAAAAACTTTAGCTCACCGGTAAGTGATTTTGCACAATGAAATTAAGTTTTCGCTTAGAGAAAAGGCAAACCAGTAAGACAAAATATCATGCAAGTCAAGACAAAAATTATTTCCAAGTAAGACAAAAATTAAAATGCAGCAAAGTAAGTGAAGTCAATAGGTTGCACTGATCAGCTGGGCTGAGAGATTATCAAACTCGATTACAACTACACAAATGTAAAAACAAACAGAAAGCAATAAATGACACATTGTTTGAAGAGAGGTTCACAGTTGCTTAAATAACTCGCTACGTCCCTTCTACCAAGTTTGGTCGAACTTGGATTTGTGAAGCAAGGTGCAATCTCCCACTTTCTTATTAATGGATTCTACCGATATTACAAGTTGCAAAGCCAATGATTGAAAGGTCGCCAAACTAGAGGTGACCACTAATGGGTCGTATACAACAAAGACCTGGTGTT